>SOPF01029012.1:0-33086 GCA_012979155.1 Hypericum perforatum | reverse complement strand
ATGGAGCGAATAAAATTGATCAACTTATTGACCCGTCTTGGAGTATCGTATCATTTTCAAGCTGAAATTGAGGACCACCTCCATCGAATTTTCCATTCCCAGCCCTTCGATGACAACCAAGACTATGACCTCAACACTGTGGCAATTGCTTTTAGGGTCTTCAGAGAGCATGGCTACAAAATGTCATCCGGTAATTTAGTATTTTATGATCCTCAAGTTCTTAGTTAGTCCTTTTCTCCGTGCATGCGTGTTTTTCTTCTTAGTACAGTTTTCTTTGTACTCAGATATTGGAGTCACGCAAAGATAACAATAACAATAGGAGCCGAGTCTCGAACAAATAATTCATTTTAATCATAATTTAAAAACGTGGTTCATCCGGTAACACCATAAATTGGGGCTAACACCAGGTCAATTTTCACCAAAACAAGGTCTTTATTTGGACGATGACTACTCATTAGATCAGCCATCCCAGTCAAAAAAAAAAGTTTTTTTCCGAAATTTATAAATTTGAACGTGATTAAACTATGATTTTGATACTAATACATTGTAGCTTTCAATAAAATTTATAACTAATTGCTATTTTAATCTTAAACATAATAAATAATATATAATTTGTATATAAAAAATCTCCGACCCAACCGGTTGACCCATACGATGGAAGAAATCCAGGTTGATTACCAAATTGTTTTTTAAACCACGGTTCTGATATCATATCATAATCTCTTGTGGATTTTACTTAATTGTAACGTCTACTAATTTTGATAAATCCAGATGTGTTTGAGAGATTCAAGGACGCCAAAAATGGTACCTTCAAGGAGTCTCTTGCGCAGGATACCGAAGGGCTGCTAAACCTATACGAAGCTACACATTTGCGGACACATGGCGAACATAATCTAGAAGAAGCCTTGGCCTTCACGAGAGCTCAATTATTGGCTCTCCAATCAGAATTACTTCCTAATTATGTTGCTAATCACATCAAAACTTCGTTGGAGAATCCCTTGTACAGGGGGGTTCAAAGAATCAAGGCCAGAGAATTCATACATTTCTACGAAAAATATCGACAATGTGATGATGATCTTGGGAGTGAGATGCTGCTCAAGTTTGCCAAGTTGGACTACAATCGGGTGCAATTACTTTACCAACAGGAGCTGAAGAATCACTACAAGTACGTTAACAAATATCTTATCCGAATTAAAACATATGATTAATCATTCTAAGATTTTGAGTTGAGTATATAGATTATACGAGAATTTTAATATTTTTTTTAGATGGTGGAAGGATATAGACATGGAATCCAAGCTTCCATATTCTAGGTACGGGATTATGGGATTTTGCTTTTGGAGCATCGGTATCTATTTCGAGCCCTGCTACGCTTACGGTCGGGAAGTATACGTCAAAGTGTGTCACCTTTTGACCAAACTTGATGACACCTACGATTCCTACGCTCCGCTTGAAGACCTTCGTATTTTTACGAATGCCTTAGAAAGGTTGGTATCAGTATTTTATTTACATTGTTACGCTCTCGATATCTTTAACTCGAAATCTTTGAATTTAGAATGTTTATTTCTTGGAAGCAGGTGGGACCGGAAAGTAATTGATGAGCTACCCAAAGATTACATGAAGCATCTTTATACGGCGTTCTTGGATCTATTTGATGATCTAGACGACCGTGCGACAGAGGAAGGGAGATCTTTTGCGGTTTCCATCACTAAGGATTTGGTAGGCTTCTTTAAACATAATTGTTCTCGTAGGAAATCGAAATATCCAAAATAAAACTTACAAACTAACGTTAGGAGAAAACGAAATATAGATATTAAACTCTTATAATAGAATATCATATGCTAGTAGATTTATGTGGTTGTGTCACAATACTTTTAAAAAGGGAGCCAACCTAAAAAGCCTTAATTGTTGGTATGTTTAGTCCGACCTAGTGGTCAATAAAATCTAAGTATCTTTTAGTTTTATTGTAAAATTTTCCATTTATAAGTAGAGAATTATAAGTAGTTATTATTATTTAAAAAAAAAACATGAATTTGGACTGAATCAGAGCAGAGTTCAACAGATTGAGTCGATAGTCAACGGCGTTGATCATGGGTTGCACCGTTGTCCGAATTTGACACATAAAATGGTCCACTATAACCACTGATTTGTGGTCAGATTAATTATACCACCAATTCGACTACGTTTTCTAAAACATTGTCCAGTCATATAATATATATCCATGAGTTTATAACGATGATACCCGAATAACCGGGTTCATATACATAGCATGTGCATGACTAGATTAATATATAATGTAACAAAGCAGGTGGTAGAATTTGCAAAAGCGTACCTAATTGAGAGCGAGTGGACGGCGTCCGGACACACTCCGTCGTTCGAGGAGAGCGTAGAGAAAGTGGGAGTGGTCTCAAGCGGAGGGAGGCTGTTGATCTCGCTGGCCATGGTCGGAATGGGAGAGATCGCCGGGAGAGACGCTTACGAATGGCTGCTGCTTCACGGCCAGGACATGGTCAGGGCCGCCGGATTAGTTGCCCGTTTTACAAATGACGTCGCCTCTTTCAAGGTAATTCAAAAGATCAACAATCAATCCAGGCATTGTTCTAGATTAATAAAAAAAAAATCACTGCAAAATTTTGATGTTCTTGCCATCATTGCAACGTATAAAACTCGATAACAACAAGCAATTAAATTAATCCGTTGGTGAGAATGTTGTTTATTTTAGTTTAACTCTATTTCGAGTCCACTCATTGAAAACTTATGCGTGTAAAATATTTGTTGGAATTGCTCTCTTACTTTTAAAAAATCTCACATTTTTTATGTATTAAAAAATCTCATTTATCTCAAATCTAAATTAGTTGAACTAGTAAGTATGAATTTCATAAGATATAAAAAAAACATATTTATGACTTGGTACATTCTACGTTATGAATTTTTTGTGTCACTTGTCTTATTAAATTTTCATTTTTCAATACATCTATTTTTTAAAATGGGAATTTTTACGCTTTGACACTAATCATAAATATATTTGTCAAGGGGCACATAGTACAAGGTTCAGACTATATTTGTCAAAGGACCAATGAAAATCTAATAAAACCTAAAAAAACTAAATTGAATCTTATAACTATTAATCCTAATTAATGATGAGATATTGAGAAAAAAAATTTGCAGCGGGAAGAAGAAAGTGGGTTCGCTACAAACCCCTTCACTAGCTACAAGAGAGAATACCAATTGTCGGAAGCGGAGGCGCTGGAACAATTCCGCGGAAAAATCACGAGCTTGTGGATGACGGTTACCGAAGGTCTGATGAAGCAGCCGAGGACCGTTCCAATGGAGGTCCTGACCCGAGCTCTTAACCTCGCTCGGTCCATGGAAGAGACCTACAAGGACGGTGATGGAGTCACCTATGGAAAGCACCTCGAGGATCACAATAAGACCCTCTTCATTGACCCAATACCTATCTAATAGTAATCTGGTGGTGTTGATGATGTCTCCAAGTTTAATTTTACAAGTTATCTATTGGCCTGACACTTCACAGTTGGTTAGGACCTTAAATAAAGTCATAAGTATTTCGTTTATGTATCTTGTGCGTGAATTAATAATATGGTTCGACTTGAATGATATTATTTTTATTTGGAGTCAGAAAGACAAAATGATTGTTAAAATTTGTAATTATAAAACTATGCTCAAAATTTTCACAGTGAAATTTTACACGTGTAGACTAGCTTGTTGCACTTGCGACTACGTAGTAATCTCAACACATCCGGTCAAACAAGGAAAAATGTTTGCACACTACGGGAAATGAAACGGAGGTTGCTCTTACAATTATGGGTCGCGGAATTAACTTGTCATGATAACATGTAACAATCTTCATATACCTCTCAAAACTTTAATGTAGTGGTTGCGTGATTTTTCCATTAAAATGGTAATCTCACCAATTACTGGCTAAAACGACATGGCAATTTAATTTCATAAGGACGATTTTAATTTATGCGTGGTGAACCGTGGTTGAATTCTTTAAGAATTCAGATTCGGTGTTTTAGTGGCATATACAGCAGCGTTCTGTACATTTGTAGGCAAGGAGGCAAGGGTATAATGATCATTTACACGGCCTTGAGCATGCTGCTGATACGATGATTTTGTATGTTACATTCAATGAATTTTCATATTTTATACAATGGATTGATCATATTGATTCAATGATTTTCTATGTTTTCTTTTCTGAAATATTCCAAAAAATGCAGCAAGCTGGCGAAGCTTTCGGATCAACGACAACGGATTGATCAGATTGATTCAATAGTTTGGTCTGTTTGTTTCAATGGATTATCTGATTGATACGATGATTTGATAGGATTAATTCAATGGATTGGTCTGCCCGGGCAAACTATTGAATATAACTCGCAAACCATTGAATATAACTTAGAAAACCTGATACACTATTGAATAATCTCGACAAACTAACGATAAAATCAATCACTCATTTATCGACAAAACACAAATCCATCATCGACAAAGTCACGGAGAGAACAGAGTTTGGACGCCGGCGCGGCTGCGAGGATGTCAAGGTGAGTATAATTTGGGAGCGACGCTGCCGTAGATTGGCGAAAGACAAACACCGGCGTGTTATCGTCCTCGAGATCGTCCTCGTCGGAGAGGTTCTTCGGTGTGACGGGTCTCCGGGCTCTCCTTCCTTCTCATTCATTCTTATTCCTTCTCCTTCCTTCTCATTCATTCTTATTCCTTCTCCTTCCTCGTACGCTCCTCTCTCTTTCTCTATCTCTATTTCTATCTTTTTCTTCCTTGTTTTGTTTTCAAAAGACGAAAATATCAGGGTTCTTAAAAATGACCCGGAGATCGACCCGAAATTGGGTCTGACCGGTTTTTCCTTCCTATTTTAATGTAATTTTTTGAAGTATATATGTATATAGGTAAATATAAACTAATAATAATTAAAACATATAAAACATACCAAATTTCCGTGTGAACCGTCCAATCTGAGCGAATTTTCGAGGCGAACTGTCCGGTTCGACTGAATTTTATCCGATTGGACCGGACACCATTTTTACCTCAAAAAATATCCGAATTTATGTCCAATTTGCAGTCCGACCGATCGGACTACGTTTTTTAAAACCTTGGAAAATATCTTCCACTTCTATGGGTTCTTAGATAAAAAAAAAATTCTTGTTAATTTAACAGCCCAAACTTGGCCCAGCATAATATTGTAGCCTAATAGACATACGGCACTAAATCCAAATCCGTGGTTTAATGACGGCCTCCGACTTGAATGATATCCTTTTATATTTTGGAGAAAGAGAAACAAAAGGACTAGTAAACCGTGTAAGTATAGAGGTTGTGGTTTGGATTTTTTTGTCCAATACAAAAATTTAATGCAATGAATATAGATAACCGTGCAATCAGCAATTAATAATCTAAACATGCGTCTAAGTAATGGGTATATGAATTTACCAGCCTATCACACTTGTAATTAAGAATATAATAATCTCAACGATTATTGGCTAAAGATTCCAGGGATATGGCAATTTAATTTGATAGATCAATTATAAATTAAGGTAACTTCCATACAGATGCAGAAGTGTTGAACCTGCATAACATTTTTAGTACAAGCTTGAGGCGTGTGGTGAACCGTGGTTCAACCAACAATTTGGTTGGTCAAAGAAATTCTCTCGAAAGCAAGAGACAGCATAACTGCAGGAACATCGAGGAGCAGAGATCGGTTTGATCATTCCATGAGTCTTTTGCTATGCTGGCTGGTAGGAGAGGAGTTTCCTCTCTCGCTTCCGCCATAGCTGCCTTCCATTTCTAACCCGTCTGCAAAAAAGGAGTTGTTGTTTACGCTTAGCTCGGAGCTTGTGTTGCTACGCGTAGCAAGTGGAGACTCTGATGAACTGGTACTCGTGCATTTCGCGGATCCCCCGGATCTTACACTATACATGGAGGAAGCCGGGATGTTGGTCATGAGAGGACGTAGATTTCCAGAAACAGCACGTCTGATGTCCTGCACAACGACAAAACAGAAGCAGAGTCAACAGCAAGGAAATCAAGTCCATATGGAGTTATTACAAACAAGAGGGGCCTATTTGTTTGTTGATCCATCAAAATAAAAAGGAAAGATGCATACCATATGTCTTAAAGCCATGTCCAAAGATTTCTTCGACAGTGATCTACCAAATCCCGAGCTGTCGTCATCTTGCTTTGGTGGAACTAGTTTCCTCATGTTCACCACTCTCTCAACCATTTGTGTTCCCATAAGCACAGGGTTCACGTCGTCGCTGCTTTGCATCCGTGATTTGCTCTTGATGAACATTGAGAACTTATTGCTACCACCCAACCCACCTCCATTTACACTCCTTCCCCTTGTAGGAGAACATGATTGTTGTCTCGGTCTTCCATTCGGACCAGCCTCATTCGAGGGTCGAACATTTGCACTACCGGGCCTACCCCTTGAGGCTGAAGCTGGCCTCTCTGGCAGTGTGGTCCGAAGATTCGGTGGAGCATCAAGGGAGAAACCAGGCATCTCATTCGGCTTCCATGGCCTTGACTTAACAGTTGGAGAAGTACCCCGTGAATGAGCAGGGTTTCTCGTTGCCGCAGGAGCTGATTTCGAAACTGAAGCAGACCTTACAGGTGCAACTGCTGTATTGGATTTTGGGCGGGTAGGTGTCGCTGATCTTGACATTGCCTTGGTTGCTGGTAAGGACGGTCTGGCTGTTGGTGTCGAAGAGCGTGGAACAGTCCTCGTAGGAGTTGATGATCTCACAGGAGCAGCAGGCTTAGTCGAAGGCAAGGTTGCACGCGAGGTAGGCGTGGAAGGTCTTGAACCTTTCGACACTGAAGCTAAAGTAGGTCTACCTGTAGGAGTTGCAGGCCTTGACGTAGCTTTGGATGTTGGCTCCCCGGATGACGAGGGTCTTCGGCTTACAACATTTGTAGAGGTTGTTTTGGCAGGCACAGCACGTTTAGATGCTACATTGGCCTTCAAATGAGGTTCCTCTTGGATATTTGTCAGCTGCAACAACGTAGGTCGTCAATAAGTCAAAATTCCCACAATGAAGTAAAATCGGAAAACGAAACAAACCAGTTTCTCGTAGTCACGGATCCCCTTACCCTTGATTGAAGTGCAGCCGGTCGAGCACTGGACATGATCTGATTCATTAAACTTTTCTGAGGATGAGTCTCCGAGGACGGGACCAAAGGCGTGCCGGGAGGCGTAATGAGCCTGCACAAAGCAGGGAAACAGTAAGCACCAAGCTCGATTAAAACTTAACTAAAATCATGACAAGGTTCCCTTAAGATGCAGGGGAACAAAATATTCGGTTCGATTCAAACTTCGAGTTCATCACATCGTTTTAAGCTGGACACCATTCCGATACGGAAAAACAAGATCAAAATCCGTACAAATTTCTGGTTAGCATCACATGTCTCGTCAACAAATTCGGAAAATGATCTAAACGAGAGAGAAACAGAAGTTTCGAGGAATATTTTAAGTTTGAAGAAATACCAGTCGTAGTCAGATTTCTCATTCTCCGAGTCCAAGAACTTATCCGCTGCCGTTTTCCGCGTCATCTGCTGGTAGAACGACGCCGTCTTTGACGCAGCTGTGCCTCCACCGTTACTTCCACCTGCAAAGTCACCAAACAAAAAAATAATAATAAATGGGATAACGGTTACGCCGGTCGTCGAAGAGAATAAAACGACGTCGGAAGCTAGAGCGGAAACCTAAGGGAAAAGACTCTCTGTCTTTATCGCGCCTCCGCATCTCCAGGAACAGTGCCAGCTCCTCGTCCTTCTCCTTAGTGACCATCCTCGGATGACGACGGTTGGAATCTTAAAACGACGACGCTTCGACGCGATCAGCCTGGAGAGAGAAAGAGAGAAGTGTTTCGCTGAGGAAGAGGAGCGCTGCTTCCGTGTCTTGTTCTGCAACTATTGGATTTTTTTTCTTCTGGTTTTTATATCTTTATTTATGTCGGAAGGGAACGACACGAAATACGAAGGATTATTCAAATTGACTCCTGGGTATGCCCTTGAACTTGGCATTTATTTACGATTGCGCCATCGAATCTTGCAACTTATTTTAGTTTTTTTTTATTATTTTGAAACTACTTTCTGATGGAATAATCCAAATTCACAATTTTAAGAAAAATCTAAAATTTTGAAAATAATTTTATGCGGTTGTTTAAACTAGTTTAGTAACATAAATTGTATTTCAGTTTTATTTTACATAATTGTATACTGTTGGTCAGTAATGAAAATAAATACTTATAGTAATCAGAAGTAGGAATATGCTCGAATTTATTAATTTCTAGAGATACTCAATAATCATATTTGATAGAGCAATGAGGGTCTAATCTAAATGAAAACCGAGAGACCACATTGTTTATAATCCAAGAAGTAAGTAAATGTCTCTAAAAAGGTATTTAAATGAAAATGAGCTACCACGAAAAATGAATTTTATATTTTAACTTAGTAGTTCATTGTTGGAGTTCTGAAAATACTGCATCCTAAAATTGTCAAGAAAGATTGTATCATTAGATATATTTGTGTTTCATTTGAATCTTAATTTTTGTAATTCTAGAAAAATCGGGGATCAAAAAGTGGTAGTTGTATGGTTACTGGATAATATATAGGGCACATAGGTTGCTTGACCAAATCGCGATAAAACGCAGCGTAGAAGGACAATAAATACGCTGTGGGAGACGATTCAAAACAAGAAAGATGCCCAGATTTAAATGTTGGCCGTTAGATGATTGGACTCCTCGAGATGTGTCAGCTTTCATCGGACGACCCTGGTTGTACAAAATCATTTAAGGCCATATTTGGATTTTGAATTTCCACCTGACGTGGGCCTCGTTAATCGTGTGGTTTTGAATCCCTCCTCTTCGTCATATGATTGGGTCCCGCCTTGTGTCTGCCTTTACGAGTCAATCCCAGTCACTTGTCAGTTTTACTAGATAGAGATCACTGTCCAATGAATTTAATATGTTGTGATTTGTACCATTAAATCAATGATGATATAATGTGACTGTGATAGCTTAATTATTTATTAAATTTGATTTTTTGCCTGCAACATTATTAAAAATATTTTATGAGAATTTTGTCAACTTACCTATTAGTGAAAGAAAAATTACGATTTGACAATTTTTATAATGTGTTTTGTGACTTTTAAACAATTTTTTGTTGGTATTTTAATGATAATTCCAACCGTTGTCATATTTTTTGATATTACAGAATGCACATATGGATGACCGAATTCACCAAACATGACATCACCCACCCGAAAAAAAAAATCACATTATTCAATGTAATAAATATTTACATAATAGGTGTTCAAGAAAAAAGAGTGATGTCCAGTACCAGTTTTTTTATCGGTAAATTTGATTTAGTCATTGAATGCGTAAATATTTACATGTTTAAAAGATGGGGTATTGAAATTCCCATGTATTAGCGCGGTATTATAGTAGGAGGTTGCAGCTCACAGGTCCCAGTCAAAATCCTCCGTGATAAGTCCAGTAGAAAACTTACATGAGGGAAAGGAAGGAGATCATACTGCTATATAAAAGTTCCCTCAGTTCCGGCTAATTGTATGGGTTAAGTCAATGTTCCCGGAAATTACCATTATTTAAGATATATTTATTTTTCGAACTCCAAAACAAAAAGAGAAGAAGAAGATTACTTCTTATATTGGTCTTAGCTATATGCTAGGGAGTTAGTTGTTCATATAGATTGAATTGGGATTCACAAATAAAGCCGTAAAATTTTGCTTTCTGTCACGGTGGTCAAAAGTTTGTTGAGTTGATTTCACTCTATAAAAACTACAGTATTCAACATTTTTCATTGCCAAAAAATGCAAGGTTTTTTCCTGTGCCGAAAAAAATGTCGCATTTCCCATTAGTCGCAATGGACCATCCATGGGATTTGGATCTGGTGCTGGACTTTAAATGTCCAGCACCATGCTGGACACGCGGATTCGGTGGTCTAAATCCCCGGATTCGATGGTTGGTTTTTGGATTCGATGGTTTGTATGTATGTCTGTTTCGATGGTATGGTGTATTGTAATTCGATGGTATGATGTATTGTAATTCGATGGTATACAATGTCTCATTCGATGGTTTGACATCCGATTCAATTGTTTGTATATTGTGATTCGATATTTTATATATTCTGATTTCACTGATTCGATGGTATGGTGTATTGTGATTCGATGGTATAAAATGTCTGATTCGATGGTATAAATTGTCTCATTCGATGGTTTGACATCCGATTCAATTGTTTGTATATTATGATTCGATATTTTATATATTCTAATTTCGCTGATTCGATGGTATGGTGTATTGTAATTCGATGGTATGGTGTGTTGTAATTCGATGGTATAAAATGTCTCATTCGATGGTTTGACATTCGATTCAATTGTTTGTGTATTGTGATTCGCCGGATGTCAAACCATCGAATGAGACATTTTATACTATCGAATTACAACACACCACACCATCGAATTACAATACACCATACCATCGAATCAGTGTAATCAAAATATATAAAATATCGAATCACAATATACAAACAATTGAATCGGATGTCAAACCATCGAATGAGATATTTTATACAATCGAATTACAACACACCATACCATCGAATTACAATACATCATACCATCGGATCAGAAATACATCCAAACCATCGAATCAAAAAAACAACCATCGAATCCGGGTGTTTGGACCACCGAATTTGCGTGTCCAGCATGGTGCTGGAAACCCCTCTCCAGCACCAAATCTGTTCCCCCATCCATGAGTATAAGTAATAGAGAAACGATATATCAACTGGAATCGAATCGTTATTATTTAATAAAAAAATTTAATAGGGGATACCAAAAATCGAATATTTGTTTGATTTTTTTTTTGTCAATATGAAAAAAAATTAGCTATGTATGTGACTTTCCGAATACTTCGTGTAAAATGTTATAAATTATCTCTGAGGTCATTAAGTCATATAGGGGGATGGTGTCCATCTAAATTGTACGAGTACCACAAATTTATTTTTTGAATATTTAATTTAGATAATACAAACTTTAGAGTTTTAAATAGTTTTGTACGTCGAACGCTTTTAAAACATAATCGTTATTTACAAAAAATAAAATTTGAACCTCGAACTCTTAAAAAATAATTAAGATTAATTTAGCCACAAAGAGTACCACAAATATTGAAATGTCTCGGTGCAATATTTTTTTCTATCCAATGCCACCGGCCTTCAATTTCTAGTCGTTACATGATCAAGATTCCTACCAAACATACAATATCTGGGCGGTAGCCAGTAGCCACGTGAACCTCACTTATTGAAGCTGAATTCAATGTTCAGAAATTTCCGTGATTGATGATGCCCCAAGAATCACGAGATACTTGATGATGTTGAGATACATAATATCATATCAATATTCATGGCTTACATTAATAAAATTCTGTAGCTCGTTTAATTTTACGTCGAATTTTATTTACAAAGCAATCGTATTTAGAAATATCGGTTATATCTGCTGCAATTATCATTTGTAAAATCATAACCATTACAAGAAGCATAGTAAATTTTTCCTTGAAACTCTTCGTAGTCTTACTTTGTTCCCCTTTATTTTGGTGCTCGTGCCACCTTATTCATATTATTTTGGAAACCCTCCCATGACCTCTCAATCAAAATTTTGAATAACTTATCCCAACATAATGTCAAGGTAGGCTAGAGAATTAAATTAAATATTCTGGACAAATGGCAGGTGAGGCAATTTCAGGAAGGAAAAATGATGTGCAAATCCAATTTGGATATTTTCCCAGAGATCGGGCTTGGAAGTAATAGGCTTTGAGCAGATCAGGCTTTTGAACAAATCCGGGCCTAGGTCCATAGAAAAGGCCCAGCCCAACTTATCATGACGGCGGCCCATGTAGAACAGAACACAGTTACTAAATTTTTGTTATTGTTTATAGAAACTGTGCAACTCCAAGAGGTTCCATTTGATTTGCCATATATATCAGATGATATATAATGACAAGTCCATAGATAAAGTTGTGTACTGCAACTAACACAGTGTGAACCAATGGCTAGCAATTTCCACTGCCAAACTACAATGACCCAGTAAAGCCTAACAATTCAAATATGACTAGAGCCAGCAAAAAATTTATTCCGGGACAACGACGGAGTTAGCTAGTTCAACCAAAGAACAAAGGTATGGAGAGGCTGTACAGTTTGAGAGTTGCGAGTCCACAGCCAATCAAACATCGTCACTTTCTTCGCTGTCACTTGGTAGAGCTTCTTGGTGCACGTCCATGTATAAGCTTCCGTCAGGACCCAACACCTTAACCCTGCTCACAAGAGAAAAGAAAGTCGAGATAGAGGTAGGGTGGCAAGTGAAATCACATACAGGTGACTGCTTTCAGTACCTCTCAAGGATAAATTTGCCCACTTTGTACCTTTGTGGCTTCTCTTTTGCAGCAACCTGAGCTAGTTGGCACAGATCAGACAACACGCAGCACGAGTAGTAACTTTAAGATGGAAGGAAATAGAGCTTACATATTTCCAGCCCACAAGTGATCCACAACCAACACAGAAGATATCTGCCACAACGTGCCATCCAGTCATCATCTGCCGATCTTCTTTGCTCCCCATGAAGACATTTACACTGTCAGATTGAGACGAATGCAAAATGTTAAATAAATATAGGGCCTTCAAATGCGCAATGCCTAATTACAGACGAGATAGACAGCAAGAGTAATTAGGATAAAGAGATAGTAGTCAACTTAGGAACAACAGTAGTGTATAGTCTCAGATTCCCTCATGTTTTCCTAAAGGGAAACTCAACTTTAGTTATCCTGGTCAGATATTCAGGTTATGTGGCCAAAAGAGTTCTAGCTTTACTGATGACCCATCAAACTAGCCATCTCATTAGATTAGGATGAACATTCTTGAGAACTAGTGTACAATCAACTTAGAACCTGTTTTGTTACTACCTACTCCATTATCTTTGTATTTAACTGGCTCAAACATCAAACGAAAAGATAAGCAATAACCGTAGGGAGTCTAGTACAGCAAGGCACCGACGATAGTATGAGGAAAAGTTCCTCAACTTCAGCTCAAATATATCAGCATCAGAACAAATTCTCATCCAAGACCAGCGCAAGATTCAAAGAGTAAGAGTTGAAAAGAGAATCAAATCCCCAGCTGATGTGATCGTACACCCAAAACAAAATAAAACTTACACTCTATCGAAGAGATAGGCCTTTCCGTGCCTGCAATGAAAAGACTGCAAAACAATTAAAAGACATAATTAGATCACCAACTTGCACAGCCGCGGAAATATAGGTATCTGAACAGCGAATTAGATCCCCCTGCACAAGAGACTCTGCTATTCCACCAACGGCATTACCTCCGGGAGAGGTGGTTTACAATTCTCTGCGAGCATCTACCCGACGATCTGCAACTGATGCTATATAAAACCACATTTGGAGACCCCCGATTCGTTCCGAGTTCTGTCATTGATCACATTGGTCTAATCTACATTCTCCGAAGATTAACTACCTTCCACACACACACACACACACACACACACACACACACACAAAATACACAATGCGGGTAACAAAAACAAGCCGATCATAATCCACCACATTCTACAATTTACCCGAAACGGGTCTCCCCCAAACCCGACCCAAGAGCCATTTTTTCCGAAATAAAAAAAAATTGTAAAAAGGAGAGGGTTCCATATATTTTGGTTAACCTTGGAGAGGATATCGTCGGAGACGGCGAGATGGGTGAGACAATGCTTGCAGGAGTAAACGTAGCCTTCCATTTCGATGGTGAAAACCCTCCCCATTTTCTCCTCCTTCGTTTCTCTTTTTTTTTTTTTTTCCTGAGATTTCAAGCGAGACCCAAAATAGATTATTTCATGTGACGGTTAATAAAATCCAAGATTTACGCTGCGCAACTTTCGAAATGTACCCCAGCGGTTTCCTACGACGCCCGAAGAGTGCGAAAAGGAAGGAGAGGAAAGGTACCGACGGGAGAGATAAATATATATATTTTTTAATATATTTTTTTATATAAGTAAAATATATTACGAATAAAAGAATAATTCTGATTCCAAATGTATTTAGACAAATATTATCTTACTTCCTTGGATTAAAAAACATATATTGAGGTGACTGCCACATGCAATATTTGTATGTATGCATGAGATTCGGGTTTTGGTTTATTTAGGTTGTTACGAATAAAAAATTATATTGTCGAAAATTACATGTTGACTTGATATCCGATTAGAAAATGATAGTCTAAGGGAAATGTCGATTTGGTATTCACTAAACATAAATCCTGATGTAATTATATGAAGATTAAATAAGGAGATCTTTCTTGCCCACTCTTTTCGAATCAGATGAATTGGACGTACTATCGAATTTTCGAAAACCATGTAATTGAAAATTGTTGGACTCCGGGCTCGGATTGCATTCATCGTGCGAATTTGAGCTCGGGGCAAATGAGCTCCGATATTGGACCGGTTAGTAGACCGATATTATCCGTGTGGATAGGCGCTGATGTCAGCGAACGGATAAGCACTATCCTAATGGATAAGCATGAAAAGTAAGCAGGTAGCTGCGCAGTTGCTTACTTAGCTGCTGACTCAGCTGCTAAGTTCAAGTTTGCAATGCGTTGAACCACGTGATGAGCCACGTGGCGATATGTGTCAGCTACTTGTCAGCAGCTTACTTTCAGCTACTTCCACCCTAAAAATAGAGCCCCCCTACGATTTTTGATAACCAGCTGGTCCGAACCGTTTTTGGTCGAGCCCTAGCTCGACGGTTTCGGGCGGGCTAAGCTCGACAGTTTCGGGCAGGCCAAGCTCAACATTTTCGGGTAGGCCAAACTCGACGGTTTTGGGCGGGCCCTACCCAGATAACCACTCGTATAGGAAAATATCAGTTTAGTACTTGATATTTTCTAAGATATACATTATAGGCCAATCGTGGAAACGAAGTTACGATCCGTTAGAACGTGATCGTAACTCGGCCAGCAACTCACAGGAGCTGATCAAGACCAATGGACTTAGAGACCTGTGACGTACTCGCTTTAACAAGTAAGTACGATTTATAATCATTTAATTAAACGGGATTCGGGCATAATTAATTGATAATTACGTCCCGACCCCCCCCACAAAAATTAACTATATTGTTGAATTAGTGGATGTTTGGTTTAGTTTTTGGAGATAAATTATTGGCTAGTGAGTGTGTAAGAGCTCTCTAATAGCTGTAAAATATAACAATATAGATTCTTTTAATATTTTTTATTAAAATTTAACTTATTGTTATTGATAAGCAGAAATAGTCATGATAAATTTTAGTGAGATAATTTTTTGATATAGGATAAATTTTTATATTTTTTTTGTTACAAAATCCTTGTTGGATGCTAGTTTTTACATAAAAATGAGTTTGACTTTGGGAGATCTCATAACAAATGTATTAATGCAAAATAAGAATTAATTTTATTGATAATATATTTAAAAAATTATTAATTTAATATCTTTATAATTAATTTTGCAACTCAAAAATAACAACCAATTATAATTTATCAAATATTTTTTTAACAATTATAATTTATCAAACATTCTTTAAAAATCGAATATCAATTGACTACTACTAACTAAGAAAACTGATTTGATGAGTTGTACCAAACATATGTTAGTATACGGTTAATATTGAAGCAGCCGTTTTTAACCACCAAATCAATGCATCGTTGACAATTAAATTTATACCACTATTCCTTAAATCTAACCAGGAATTAGTAACGTTTTCTTCTAGGCTTTAGCTACTTGATAATCTATATAGTTCCGAGTTTAAACCTTACGAAAGAAACGAAACAACGTCAACGATGGTTAAAACTTGATTAATCGTTGCCCGATTACGACAGTATCATTGAACTAATAGACAACAACACCACGGTCGATGTAATTTTTACAAGATAAACATGGAACGTACAAGAAAAACGAAGCATATTCCAACTCGTCATTTTTTCAAGAGGAGAACGCGTCAATGATGGTGGTGTGCAGCGGGTCGCTCAGGTGGGTGGCCCAGTTGGTGAGTGGACCCTTCCCGGTCACGGCCGCCTGGACTGCGAAGCCGAGGAACCCGACCATGGCGAGACGAGCGTGCTTGATCTCGGCGAGCTGGAGGGTTTCCTTCTTCTCCGGGTCAGCTGCCAGCCCCAATGGGTCGAAGAACTGGCCTCCTGGGTACAGCCTCTTCTCCGGGTCTAGCTCGCTGTTCCTCTGGAACTCAATGTAACCGATCACCAAGACCTCGATCCAGATCAAGGTGGTCAGTGAGAATGGAAGTGGCTGTCCAAGGTAGGACGACCCTTCGATCAACTCGACCTGATATCATCACATAACTTTAATTATACCGAATTCGATTCAACAGGCTCATTATTTTAAACTTTATACTACAATATAGAGATTTCTGTATGTCATCAAATTTACTATAAAGCCAGCCAACAAATACTTATATATAGCTATAATTAAACGCCAGATTGTTACATCTTATGCAGATGTTTCAAGTTATTGACACCATTTATATTACTCGATCGTAGATTAGTAGAGAAAAAAAACATAACGTAACACATAACAAATGAAGTTCAACTTTAAACCAATGTACCTTTCCGGCGTCTTGCCAGGTGATGCCGGTGACGGACTCAACGGTAAGAGCGCCGAGGGTGGCGAGCATGGCCCACCGCCCGTGGATGAGCTCGCACTCCCTGAACCTCTGGAGCCCAAACACTTCGCTGTAGGGCTGGAATGGCGTGGACTTCACGTCGGCTAGCTCGGTCCTCGTCCCGATGACGCCCCCGAACTCGTTCTTGGCCAGGTTCTGGTCCAGCGAGTCCAGCTCGAACTGAAGGTACTCCGCGGGCTTCCCGAGCCCGAAAGGGTCGAACCCGTAGTCACCGACCAGGCTCCCGTCCAGATACTCCGGTGCCTTCGCCCCCGGGAACCACAGTGGCCGGTCGTTGCTCGGCTTGAACGCCTTCTTCGCCGGCGCCTTCTTCTTCCCGAACCCAAAGCGTGCCTGGACCTTCACTACTCGGCTGGCATACCTGCAATATTTTTTGGATCGTCGGTGTATTAGTTAACATAAACACGCAACGCACTATGTTGGTGAATTTTATTAAATTTTACACTAATTTTGATTTCCACAACTTGCAATGAAACTTAAATCCACAATAATCACGATATCAATTCATGATTATTTATTTTGACGTAATGTTTGAATGTTCATTTACAATCTAACACATTAAGCTAATTAGTTAATAAAATTTTTACACTAATAAATAAATTCAAACAATATAATAATGCGTTAATCTCAACATTCGGTCGTCACATAAGATTACGCTCTTTAAAGTTTATCAGATTTTAGACTTGTATAACTTGCAATGAAACAGAAGTCAACAATAATCACATCATCATTTTATTTTCGATTCACGACATTTATAAACAAACCCATGATACTTATAGCTACCAATTATAATACAATGCGGTAATTTCAACGCTCGGCTCGAGTCGGATCGCATAAGATTGCACTCTTCGAGTGCATTAACTACGCGACTAGTACCTTGGGGTGCGGTTTCCGGTGATGGAGGACGTGGCGGCTGCGGCGGTAGCGGCGGCGGCGGCCATTGTGTGGCTTGACTGGGTTTTCCTTTTTTTTTTTTTAAGTTTTTTCTGGAGAGAGCGTGTGTATTACAAACGAAGATTGATCGGGTTATAGTTGGGGAAGGGAAGGGAAGGGAAGTTGGTGGGGACAGGTAATCTGAGGTGGGATGTTGTGGACCGTTGGATGGGTTATGCGTATCCATCTGACGGGTGTGAAGGGGTCTCCCCTTATCTCAGAGTTATCTTGATGTGGGGCCCGATACTGACTCACTCTCGTTCTTCTGTGGTTGATGTTTGTTGTGAGAAAATCTGAGGAGATGGTGTTTTAGGATTGCGGTTGGGTGGGCTTGGATAAGTCTCTCCCAAGAAGAAGATTGTTCGTAAGAGTTTATTTTGGTTACAGAAATGTGACATCGAACAAGCTCAAAATTGTTGGGAAATTAGAGGATTAAGATATTTTATTCTTTGTATTAACTGCCGAGCCGGTAAATCAACTGGTCAAACTCAGTTTGCACAGACCTGATTAACGCATTCTTACACAAATGAAAAATATTACAAATGGTAAAAGTTGTAGAATTTAAAGTTTATGAATATAAAAAAATTTATTACGAAAATTGTCGAATAAATAAATTCGAAGCTGGTAAACTATTAAGATACAGATTTGAAAGAAAAAAAAATGATAATATGCGTCCTTCTTGTTATCCCGAACTCTCTGAATAAATTTCTCTGGAAACAATAATATATCGTTTGATCGTGATGGATACTGCTTTTCGATCGTAAAAATTTATTTCGTTTTTGCGATTATTGACGTGGTGAATTAGTCTGACCGGGGAATTTTTAACAAAGAAAATATATAATTAATTATATTTAGTTTGAGAAATAACAAATAGCTATCGTTGCAATCTAATTTATTGCAAGTTATGATATATATATACGCACAAATTATGATTGCAAAACATTTTTTTAGCCAAAAGAAGTATAATTGTTTGCAGGCAACGACCTAACCAAAAATTTTGGTGGTCAACACCATTGACCACCTGTCAAACTAGAGATTGGTTTGTGTTCAAACGTGGCCCAAAGTTTATTTTGATTCACGATTCGCCTACTTTAACCACCAATCTGATCACAACTTTTTTATACCGTGTTATGCAGTATATTTTAAGAAAGAACCATGGCAAGAACAAGAGAAATTTCGGGTCTATCTTCACATCATTTTTTAAAATTATGATATAAACTCAATCCATTTAACCATGACATGCTATTTAGTATTTACGTTGAAGATACATATAATTTAAATTATGATAATTTATATGCATGCTAGCCATGATGACAATTAATGAAAACAATGCCTATACTGTTTTTGTAAATTTCAGTGATATTTTCGTACGTTGTAAATAAGAATATGAATTTCAGCATAAAGGTGACCTATTTTGTTTTAAAAAGATTGAAAAAAGAAAATAAATAACTATATTTTGTTACTATGACCTGATAATTTCTGAATATTTCATACCGAGGTTACGGGTCCGAAGAAAACCGTGACTAGAATCAACCATAAACTGTCAATTAACCTATCACCATGGAGAATAAAACCTTATTTACCCGTTGATGGCTCACCGTCCTCAGCCACGAATACCATAATTACATATATTTTTTAGTTAAGATAAAGAGTTGGACCTAGGGAGCAACTCTCAATTATTATTTTGTGAACTTGGGTTCGGGCCCATTAGACCCAATCCGTAAAGGATTGGGCCAGTCAACGGACCGGCTCATGACTGCATCAGTAATCACGTCAAGGTGATGCCAGATCTGACTAACATAAGTGCAATAGTGCATGCGTCAACGCTGACAAAGTTGTCGCCAGATCTGGCGACGCCACGTGGTAACACGCCAAGTTATCACGTGGCAGAGCTAGGAATAGCACTACCACAGGGCAGACATGCGTATGTGACATGCCACGTGACTGACGCAAGGCAGACATGCGTGTCCACTGTCGTGTGACGGACATGCAACGTGGCGGACACTTGGCATGCCACATGGTGCTTTGTCGTCGATTAGATTTCCATATAAAAGAGAAAATTCGGCTCAATTCATAACATTTTCATTTAAGAAATCTACTTAGAGGAGAAAATTATGGATTAGTTCCAAAAGTTTTCTCAGATTTTCATATAACGAAATCCATGAAAGTCAAGTCTCGAATTCGATATGTCGCGACCATGACTCGACCAGCAATTCAAGAAAGTCAATCTAAGAAATCTACTAAGAAGAGAAAACCATGAAATAAATTCCGAAAATTTTCTCATATTTTCATATAAGGAAAGTTCATGAAAATCAAATCTTTATATATCGTGATTGTGACCATTGTTTTAAAATATGCGGTCAGACCGATCGGACCGCATTTCGGGCATAAGTTCGGGTCATTTTTAGGCTAAAACTCGAACTTTGGTTCAATCGGATGATTTTCCAGTCGGACTAAGAATTTTTGTCAAAAATCAAATTGAACTGGGCGGTCCGACCGGAATTTTGTGTATATATATATATATTATTTTTTAATCCAAATAACTTATTTACTTATATATTTCAATAAATTACACTAAAATAAGAAGAATTTTTTTTTGGTTGGATCAGAGATACAGCCGGTCTGACCGGTCAACCCAGGATACAGACCCATTTCCGGGTCGATATTCAAAACCATGACCGTGACTCAACTAGCAATTCAAGAAAGTAGATCCAAACTTGTGGGACCACTCTCTTCAACAAGTAAGTGTTATTTAATTAACGAATTAGTTTGTTAATTAAACTATTTTTATGCTTAATTATTTATTAATTACACGTCAAAACCATCATAAACTAATATATATATACACTTGAGTAACATTTTATGAAGATTAAACTCAAAATATCTTCAACAAACGATGATAAATGATTCACTAATTCATCGTGATAGCCCGATGTTAAATTAAAAGCAGAAATTATTCAAATGACTAGGTTATCATTAGAAGAAAAAAACAGCTCAATGTCCAAAGTTTTTTTTTTTTTTTAGGTGTGCTTAATGTCAAAAGTGTCTCCTGGCATAGGTGTCCGTTTTTTGTTGATACACATTTATCTGTTTGCCGCTGAACGCAACATAGCGGTGATTACCAATTAGCGGTCAACAGCCAAGCTTAAGAGCCGTAAAATATACAGTCTCGAAAATCAACGGAGATCTTGTTATACTATAAACTTTCGAGATCGAGATCTTGGGAGTTCATCGCAATTATTTGTTGTTTTTTAAATATAGCTTAATAAATATTTAATATAAAATGATATAAACCGAAAAACATAAATTCCCAAGATAATGAAATATATCATGGTGATCTGATTTGCAATTTATTGCGTATATCTTTCTTGTGCAGAGAGCAAAGTACTGCAGGGGTGTATCTGCCTTTTCCTCTACATTTGAAACATCACAGCAACTTTTTTCGTGAATTCAAATTTAACAACCCACATTAGGTACGAAATGCCCCCTTTTTTTAACAAACATGAAAATTGGTGATCTTTGGCGTGATTCTCTAAAATAAAAAATATCTTTAATTTTTTTCAGATTTCCTAAGATTTATGCAATAAGTTAAATTTTTAGGAAAAGTTTACGTTTTTAGAAAGTTGAGCATAAGATTAGAATTGGTTTTAATTTGTTTAATTTGGACATTGCGAAAAATTATGAGTACACTTTAGACATTCTACCAATATACATGGGAGATTTAGTAACATTTCGTAGAATCTTACATAATTATTCAATTTAGTTAATATCTTGAATATCATATAATTTTTGTAAAATCAATATGTCGTGTAACTATATAGTTCCTAAAATCTTTGTATTATAACCGAGTATGCCTGAATCATATTAGTAAAATTTATCTCTTAAATAAAATTCCAAATTTATTTTTATCAAATGAAATAACCGCTGGATGAGTCAGCCCAAATTTTAGAACCTGTCATAATTTAAAAACTTTATGTAAGTCATTATGAATGAATCAAACAATCATCTTCGGACTTCATTTGTTACCATAAAAAAAGAGGTTCCAAAATCATCTTTCCGGAAATAAATTCGGAAAAGGCTTTAAAAAAAATCAGAAAATGCGGAAATTGTTTTTGTGCAGGGTGAGAACAACCGTTGAACTAAGCTGAAAAATATTACGTCGTTAGAAATGATTTGCGTTAGAAAAAGGAGCCAAATTTCAATTAGTCGCTTGTTTATATTCGTTTTTCTTTTACTAAATAATCCACACTTTCTATCTTAAAAATAAAAAATGATCTAAACCATAATTAGAAATGAATGATCATCAATGGAGTTAATTGCAATTAATAAGAAATCCAAATTCTAAGTCTTAGGTTCAAATATTGTAGATATAAAAATTAATGTACTGAAATATATGATCTAATCCAATCAAGTCAGGTCTCGAGGGGCAGTTCCGTCAATTGAAGACAAAAAAAAACGAGGGTCGGTCGTGCCCTTTTCTTTGCCCTTGGAACACTGGGAGTTCAATATTCTGTCTTTGTCTTGTTGTGTCTGTTTAGTTTCTCTCCCCACCAGAGAAAGAAAGAAGAGGAATCGGCTCCTTCGCGTACTCCAGGTATTTCGAAAATCTATCTCTAACCAACCAACCAACCAACCAACCTCTTCTTCTTCTTCTTCTTCTTCTTCTTCTTCTTCTTCTTCTTCTGTCTCTTTCTCTCTCTTTATCTCCCTATCTCACTCCTCTTTTCCTTTTGCTTCTCTTTTTCTCTTCCAGGGAAGTCCAGATTATCTTTGGGAATTAGTTCAGCTAGTTGATTTTATTCGCAAGTATAAATCAAGTCTCTGTTTTTTTTTTCTTCTTACACATCAAGACTATTTTTTTAGCACGAACAGTAACCAGAAAACCCTAGACTTTGGGTGGGTTGTGCTATTTTTTCTCGCTGGAAATTGGATAATTATCTGTTTGGTTATTTGAATTGTAAAATAATTTGTGGTTTGACTTGGTTCTGATTGATTGAGGGGGTATGATTATTTGTGGGATGCAGAGTTGGTTTGTTGTGATGAGGACTGCTAAGGGCAAAGGGGCTGAAAGAGTCAAGGAAACTTTGAAGCCCGTCAATGACAGGTTAGTTTTTTTCGGTTCTGATTAGGGCCGCGTAGAATTGCTGCTCGAGAGGGCTGTTGACCCGTTGTGTTGCAGATGTGCGCTAATCTTGTTGACTTGGGATTTCCTGTCGTGTGATTTGCTTTGTAGATTGTGTAGCCATAGCACCTGTTGGGTCGTGTTAGATTTTTTTTTTTCATGTTAGCTCGAGCGGCTGTTATGTTGCAGATGTGTGCATTGGCAATATTTTGTTGAGTTGGGATTGCCCGTCGTGTGTGATTTGCTATGCTGATCGTATAACCACAGCACTTGTTGGAGTGCTGATGATTTGGGGATCAATCATGTCTCTTGTTTTTGCAGAACGGTAGGAAAGAGAAAGGCAGCTGGTGCAGATGAGAAAGCCAGCAAGCGCAAGGCTAAGCAGGAGAAGAAAGCAAAGAAGGACCCTAACAAGCCCAAGAGGCCTGCCAGTGCTTTCTTTGTGTTCTTGTATGTACCTCATTTCCCCACGGATGATTTGTCTTAAGACGCGTGTCCGATATTGAACCTGTCTCTGATTTTGTGGATTCTTCTTTCTTAGGGAGGAGTTCAGGGCGACTTTCAAGAAGGATAATCCCTCGATTAAGGCTGTATCTGCTGTAAGCTTTTAGTTTTAAGCGGGATACCATATTGATTAGTGGTTGTGGGTACAGAGATATGACAATAAGGCTATTTTCTGCTTTCACAGGTTGGTAAAGCTGCAGGGGAGAAGTGGAAATCAATGACATCTGCTGTAAGTGTTCCAGTAATTCTCTGCCATAGATCGATAATTTCCTTTGGTAGACCTGCAATAGGCGACTCTACGAGGCTAATATTATTCTGATTTCTGACTTCCATGGAAAAAGTTGGGAGTTTTTTCCCGCAAACTTGAACCATCAGTTGGGCGGACTTGTCAACATTATTATGTGATAATTCTGAATCCTTGTACTTGGCTTGGCAGGAAAAGGCTCCATATCAAGCCAAAGCTCTCAAAAAGAAGAATGAGTATGATTCACTCATGGATGACTACAATAAGAAACAGGTGGATCTCGATGTGCCTTTTTCCCACAAATGTATTGCTGGTATCTTTTGTGGTTTGTTGCTGAACTAGCTTTTATATTTGCAGAAAACATCGGATAATGATGAGGAGGAGCCATCGGCCAAGTTGAAGCCGAAACCGGTGGATGAGGAAGAAGAGGTTTGCACTCATTTCTGTTTTCTACATCTTATAAGTTGCAATACAATTACATCATCTCTGAACAGCATCAGCTTCATATTCTCGACTATTGTCATCCGTTTGGCTTTCTAGTTTCAAAAGCTTTGGGCGAGGGAATCTGTTTTCTGTTGTTCTTAAAGGATACGGTTGAGTCATTTAAATAGATTTAGATCCCCTCACGCATCTAGTTCCTCCCATTTACTCTTTTGGTGGTGCTAATAGTCCCTTGATATTCTTGTAGGACGGGGATGACGAAGAAGACGACGAAGGGGCTGATGAAGAAGAGGAAGAGGATGATGAGGAAGATGATGATTAGAAACTGGACCGAAATGTAGCGGCTTTTTCATTTCGGGTGATGACAAGGATGTAGGATGATAGACTGTAATAGATTGCACAAGATTTTTTCGTGTAGATTTCGGTTTGGCTTTTGCAACACTGGGATAAAAAAACGCTGCTAATTTCGGTTTCATTATAGCAGAGAAAGGGAATTACAGTTTGCTGCCCTCTTCCTATAATTTTTTTTTTTGTGCTTTTGAAACTATGTGACCAATCTTTGTTCGAGCCAGGTCCATAGTTGTGGTTAAAAACTTTTCATTACGCAGGTTTTTAATACAAACTTTGGTCCTTGTCCTGAAGTTGACTTGTGAGTGGGGTTTTTAGTGGGTCCCGGTAGAGGTTGACTCGTTTGTGGCTATTTTCTGCGTGGGGCATGATGTTGACCGAGTCCAATGTCTAGCGACTTCCGATCTTGAGGGCATCGGAACTGATGGAGAGAAGTGGAGAGATCACAATCTAGCATACTTGACGAGAAGGTAATTGTCTAGCGGACGTTCTCTCAAAGCATGCTTTGGAGATTGGCTCTAATTGAGTTATCTATGATATTCCTCCTATTTTTTGTCTTGATATTTTCTCTGATGATTTGCAATAATCGATATACTCATGCGACCGATAATGATTCATCGGGGTCCATTGCGATATTGAGGTACAATTTTTTCTCACTGGGTTTTTTTGCTAGGAGGTTTATTTGGGATCAGCAACCGTTACCTCGTGAGGGGGGATCCCGCTTGTGAAATTACCGACGATAGTCGGAGGTGTGTTTTAGGTGAGGGGTTGCACGACCCTCCTAATGATTTCTTCCTTTTGAGTAGTTTCTCTCTATGATTTGTACTTTGATGTTATTCTCCTTTATATAGAGACTTGACCTTATTTTAAAAAAAAAACTGGGAATTATGTCTTTCAGCAAATATCATAATTTAAATGAATAATATTAGAGCTCCGGGATCTGTTCAACAAGGCATTTCTAAGTACAACCATTGATATTTACAGTTTCAACATGTGTGTCCCTGAGAAGGTTAAGACAAAATGACGCAGCAATCATCAACTATGTAATCTGTACAATTAGCCCAAGTTCTGCAGGGCAAGTCTTCATTGGTACTGCGGATCGTACGAGAAGAAGCTCGGGTCGGGAACGATGAGCGGCAGCTTGTCTATGTATATGAACAATCTCTTCAAATTCTCCCTGGTGATCGAGGACAAGTCTGCAACATCGTTGCCACTGGTGTAGATCCAGAGGTCGCCCGAATTGACTCTCTTCAGGCTGTCCCGACAGAATGGACACGACTGAGAGCGTGCACGCCAGTTCCGGTAACATTTCATGCACATCGAGTGGTTGCATTTGGGCAAAACAACCTTGGTATTGATCTCCAGGCAGATTCCGCATTCTTCTTCTCTCTCGAGATCAATTTCCGAGGTCTTCCCTTTGTCACTCTCATATTTCTTCTTGTACTTGGCACATATTTCCTTTTGCTTCCTTGCGTCGACATCAGTTAACCCTTGCTGAAGTTGTAAGAGAGAGGGAAATATTACCGCTGTCAAGAACAGATCAATACTGATCAAGCAGATCACACACAGATTATGCAGAAGATTAAAAACTCTTAACCAAACCACAACCTGCAACTTCCTACTTCCTATCCTGTGATTCGACTCACCGTAAAATTCCCTTAAACTTGCTTTCCTCTCATGAATAGACATGGTCGTCTTCCCATTTTCATAAGCCTGTGATACCCTATCATCATTAGTACCCGACAATAACCGAATGAACAACTAAACACATTATTCTCACCCACCTTGTATATGAGGATTCGAAGCAATCCCAGTGCACCGGCAACGTTACAGTCGGTCCATTGGACGAGAAACATGAAGAATGGGGCGGCCGGACTATAAGACAATCTCATCTGGAGGCAGGCCCCATCATACTCTCCAGGGTAATCAGATGCCCTGTCTCATCACATAGATCAAGCTCTAATTAGTAATTAGGAACCAAACTCATAAACCAGACGCAAACCCAGAATTCGAAACTCAGCTTGGGCACAACAGGTCCCCATGTTTTGATGCAGCAAAAAAACCCTCAAAGAAAGATTCCATCGAAGAAACTTTCAACAAAGAGGCCACAGCAATAATGTAGATGGGCCAAACGGGCATTTTTTTTTTATCATGATCAAACATGAATGCTTTTTTATTATTATTATAAGGATATGGCGGCCTAAAAGCTTTTCATTAAAAAGAAGGATAACAACATATAAGTACATAGACATAATAAGTGCATCTTAGCGAAATAATAGTTTTTCTTTTTTTCATGTTTGCTTTTCGTGAAAAAAAAAACAATTGAAATGCTTTGGCTCCGTGTTAACGAACATTGAGCATTGTTCTACATACGAATGCAGTTTTTTTAAACAGTAAATTTGAACCCTGCATCTCCTAGACGAGATTCACTTCTGTGAGGGGGCCAATTAATTGTGTCTTATCTCGATTCTCCAAGACATTAACTACTTTACTTTTTAATCGGTCTAGTTTATCTTAGGGAAACGACAATTAAGGTACAAAGTGGGAGGAAGACAATCTTATCCTAAAGGATAAATCTTTCACTCATATCTCCAACACTGTTGAATTAGATAGAGACAGTTCATCCACTACGCACAAATACACATTAAAAAATTACGAAAATTACAGTTTTTTAAAGCTTTTGATCAACAACATAAATTGAAGGATATAACTTCGTTTTCCCAAAATACCAAAAAACAAATTGAGAAATTAATTAACAGAAAGAAAAAAAGAAAAGAGAGAAAAAGAATAGGATTATTACAGGGTATTGGCGAACTGGATATCAGCTTCAAGAGCCTTAAGCGAATCCTTGAAACACTTCCTCATCTCCTCCTCCTCCTTCTTCTTCTTCTTCCAGGACTAATCCCAGAAAATACCCACTAAGCTACACTGATTATAATTCCCAGAAGCTCCAATAAATTGAAAAAAAAAAAACGAAACCAGGCAGGTGAAGAATGGGAGAGAAAAAGAGAGCGTGGGGGGGTTGTGGTGGGGTTTTTCAGTTCCTAATGATAATAGTTCGCTTGCAACACACGTAATTGCGGTATCTAATAACACATCACATATTTATTAATCTATGATAGGTAGGTTTTTATGTATCTCTCAATCTTATTCTTCTTCTCCTCCTCTGGCCCTTTCTTTTTCTGTAGCTGCTTTTAGTTTAGTACATAGTTAAGACTTTATAGAAGGGATGTGTATTATATTTATGCTATTAACTTTATAGTATTTTTTTGGTAAATACTTATTTCCGATATTTACGAAATAAATTGAAAATTGTATTTTTTTGCATTCATATAATTTAATCCAAAGTTTGTTTAAAAGAATTCTAAACACTTAACGCTCCAAGGTTATTGCTAATTGGCTCTTAAAGAACTTCGCATTTGAAAGCGATCGCTTTTGGAATTTTCCAAGTGTTTCTTGCCTGTGACGTTCGAGTTGCTCATGACGGTGGGCCGGTGGCTGCGACTAAACGAGCTGTGTTTTTTCTTCTATCATCCGATATCTTGAGATCATAGGTTTTAACTGAGTAATTATGTTATTTTTTTAATTATTTAGTATCTAAACAATTCACATTCATTTGATTAATTTAAATCCTAACAGAAAGATAACAGAAATTACTTATAAAAAAAAGAAAGGTAATAGAAATTAACTTACTAAATTTTAATACATTTATCACCTGAAATTATAATTTCAACTTATAAAAAATTATTAATTGATCTATGCAATCCACTGAGGTCTGATTTTCCACCGCTGGAAATATTTCGGAATTCGTTTTCGATTTGCCTTCTTTCTTTCACTCGTACGTTCCACGCTTGTTTCGGGTAAAGGGAAAATTGAGAAATTACTCATAGCTGTTTTAATTGACCCTCTCACCCATAGAACCTAACTCAATGGTTTCATAATCCGGTGTCAAATTTTCATGAGGCAGAATTGATTAAATTTGTTAAAAAAAATTGAAAGGAAAATTGAAGAAAGAACAACAAATTTGGAGACTTTTTGTCTGCAACGATTCATTAATTATTAGAATATCCATCAATTAGCCAATTAGTATTGAAATATTTTATTTAGATAATAGTCCTCGTATACCTGTCCAAACGTCTCATTCACAATAAAGTTATTGACGATTATTGACGATAATTGGGAATCTGATGCGTTTATTTGCTGACACATATTTTTTTTGAGCCATTTGAGGACACATAATTAGGATAACGATATTTGTAATATTTATAAGTGAAACAAATTTATCTATTAACTGGGAAAATCTTCGAGTCAGTTATAAAACATTCATCAATTTTATTTTAAAATCAGTTTTTCCTATTTTCGTCGTTTCCCTGTTTAATCTCGTAATTTTCTGTGTAACAGTTAAAATTTACAATTCTAAATGTATGTTTTCTGTTGATGCACACAAAGCTGTGAATTAGCGTACTCGTCCGCATCCGGCATCACTTACAAGAGTAGTGATGGTAGCATCTCTCGACACGTGGCAATAACACATGAGCTACATCCCATCTGACGGTTGAAAATAGGAGACCCCACTTGACTGTAGTTGTTACGATCCATCTAGCCGTCGGCGTGTTCTCGCCGGTGTTACAAATACGACAATATTGAAAGGCAGTTTTCTTCAACTTTTGTTTTAGAATCCTAAATATATAATATATCAACAACTTTAATTTAGATTAGATTTAAAAGATCACGCCGTACGGCTTCAACCCCACGCAACCCTCTTTTTCATTGTTTTATGACTTGCGACAAACATTTAAGTCACGGATGACTTTATCCAAAATTACTGTACAATATAATATTGTTGGTTTCTCATTTTGACAAAATACAATCTTAAAATTTTAAATTATATGACGGTGTGACTCATGTTATACTTTGACTCACAAGCTATAATGCTTGTCATTTAAATTCGCTTATTATATAAGTGTGTCATGTAAAATAACTAATTTTATTTATGTTATTTCACTAATTTGAATGACAAATGCACAATTAAATATCATTTAGACTTAAATTTGGACGAGAGAAAATCAACGATGTCTAGATTGGAAGTCAACCGTATGCCATATGCATGAAGTTGGTGATGCGGTGCGACAGGCATAATAATTTGAATAATTGGAGTTAGTGTCATTTGGTTACTACCCCAATTATATATCACTTAGATCCGAAATTTAAGAAATACAAAATAATAATGTGTCTTACCGCTATTTAAATAGAGGGTTTTTGGTTAAATTCGGCTTTTGTCTACTGTGTTAACGGGTGACGGGGGGTTAATATTATATTGGATGAGACTTTGACAATTTGGGCACCTACGGGTTAGGGATAAGCTTAATCACACTCAATGGATAAAGAAACACATCCGATAATTATCTTCCTGTCCACTACGGTACACCTTTTTTTAAGTTTTTTTCAATACCATAATGTTGTCTCTTCCAATCCATGGGATTCCTCAGGGGGCCCTACGACCATAATGTATAATCGATTCCTCAATATATTCCCCCGCCAATAAATTTTTTCTTTAAGGTGAAATTGATCACAAAATAATTGACCTCCCAATATTGCAACTGCTTTCGCGTTGACACGATGTCCGCTATTATTGAATCGTAATAATAAAGCCTCCAGAAAATCTTTCGTGGGATAACAACGATGATTAATTGATTATCATCATCAGTTGACATTCTTTCCAATTTTCCAAACGTTTGTCGTAGTTGTTATTTAGGTGTTTCTGATTTATTGATTGCGAATTATAGTTTCGGTTTCATCTCGAAACCAATCGAAACCAGAAATTTTATTGATATATTTTGATCTGGACATCCTTAATTTTTTAGGTTTAGATCTGAATTTAAACGTTAAGTGAGATATGTTAAAGTAAATGAGATTAATGAGCGAAAACAAAAGCTAAGGGGAGACAAGAATCAATAAGAAATATGAATTAAGGTCCTCGCACGCATAAAAAATAGGATCAAGTTCACCAACTTGTTCCTCTCGTTACGAATGGGATCAACTTTATGGAAGGAGTTTAGGGCGGACGTGGATATTATTAATTTCATTAACTCGAGGGTGCCTTGACCTTGTGGTCGAGCAACCATAAAATGAGAGGATACGGACTTATCGAATCAGTCTTCAATTGATATCCATCTCAAATTCTTTCCCTACAAAAATTCTTAAAGTAAATTTATTTATTCATCTACTGATATGTTTTTTAGTAAAAAAACAAATAATATCATGATTCTAAAAATCTAAATCACTTGTCACATATTATAATCTATCCTATTTTAAACCACTTGCAAATATTGAGAAAATTAGCTTAACCAATTGAATTACTTGATGACAGAAAATCATCATCTTGGTAGGACGGCAAGAGTGTTTTTTTTAGAGAGATTGGATTTTCTGATATTCATGAAAAGAGATTCTCGAAAAAGAATCTTGTATGATATTTGTACATACAAATATAAATATATGCGATTTTGGTATGTATAAAAATACATTTTTATGCAATCTTGGTCCAAGCAAGGAGCGCGACATAATAGTTCATTGTTTTAGGTGATTGTCCGAAATTTTTTTTTTTCACGACTCACAGAAAACGCGTTTTTGGACCAAAACCATAGAAGAAGGTATGTTTTTTGTGTGCACCAAAACAACATATATCTGTGCGTGTATGTACCATTCTAGACTTTTTTTTCTTTCTGAAGACCCCTTTTCTTATACGTCCGACGATCCAACCCCTAAAAAAACTCGATGGCAACCAGGGAGTTAATTAATGAATCGGGTGACAGCGATAACAAGTCAACCTCTTGTCTAGGAGAGAACGAGTAAGACAAGACATTGGCCACCTGAGAGTAGGACTTCCATGGTCAGAAAGAAGAAACCAATTAGCTTCTTGTCCGGAGTTACTTGATCGTGGATTAACGGAGATCGTCAACGTTTTTTTGCCTGCCAAGTTCCTTAATCTTACGACCACGACTTCATCGTATTATCGATTGGATGTCGAAATCCACACGACTAAGACTAATAGGTTTATTTTTTTTAATCGGTAAAAGTATATTATAAAAGAATGGGAGAATTTACAACTCCAGAGCCAATCAATTCCACAACAGAAAGAGATAGCAGCCTAGAGACCCAAAATGAAACCCACCAAGAGCAAATACCCAACCTGAGGGTAAGCGTACACACAAGCCAAAAGAACATTCCAAAAAAAAAAAAAAAACACGCTACTAAGGAGGTCCTGATAACCGAAATCCCTGGTTGATTAATAATTATATTCATGTGGACTTCGATTATAAATGAAATGAGTTCCGAACTTAGTTACAACCAGCAACCAAAAAAAGGTAATGAAAATCAGATTTGGAGGAAAGGAATGAATTAGTAACACTACATAGTCCCTGCTCTGTACCATTGGGTTTAGTCCAGTGACAAGTCTAATACAAATAAATAAATATTTTTGCGGTATTTAAAAATTTTAATCGGTTCAAATCTGAACTAATAGGGGTCACTGGATATTGATTTGTATCAACAAACAAAGTCATGACTAATACAACAAAGAATTCCTGCCAACTGGTTCTAAAGCTCGTTGACGCCAGCATAAAAGAATATGTTGGTGGTGGAGGAACAACAATGGCGATGATGGAGGCGGAGCTGCGGACGTTAGCTGCTGGCCTTTTGGTTCAGCTTTTGGCGATTTTCTTCCACTATGCTCGCGAATTCTTTCTCGCCTGTTGCAATTAGACGTTTGACGATGTCGAACGTGGTGAGTCTGATGCTGCAGGAAGAAGATGCAGGCTGGTTCGTCAGGTGTTGGAATGGTAAACTTTTCACAAATGTACAACATTCTCAAGCATATGCATCCCCAACAACCGAGGGGAAAGTGAATATATATAGTTAAGGATCCAATACAAACCTGCTATTTGGTAGGTTCTTCAGAGCATTTGGCAAGAAACCTCTGTACAAGCCGACGATGCCATCTCGTTCCACGATTCCTGCGTCAGTAAGATGAAACCCACCAAGCATCTCTGTCACTAGCAACTTTAGGAGATAATAGCTAATGGTATCAACAAGCATTTTTCTGGCTTATGAGTTATTAATTGTCTAATCACCTGGAATTGCATCTAAAACTGTCTTGTACGGAGTGCCTCTCAATTGCATTTGTCTTCTCACCGTGTCCAACGGATAGCATGTCAATGTTGCAAACGCGGCCGAGACTACCGCTGTTAATAGAGATGATTGAGGCAGATTTTGGTACTTCTCCGGCAACGACTTTTTGACCCTGTCATCGCCATCAATTATGTTCAATTTTTGCGGCATACACCAACTGAAGCACTGTTATACAGTCCTCAAGGTGGCGATGAACTTACAGATCAAAGATGCAAAAGTTCACGGCAATATATGGAGCAATGCCAAGAAGCGAAGGACCAAGGCCATAGTAAAATGCTGCGAAACCTTCTTCCCGAAACATGGTCATAGCCATCTGGACGTATCCGAGCCCTCTTTTCCGTAAGACAAACACAGAGACGCATGCACAAAGTAACAAATGGAGAGTCATACCTCAGACATGGTCCGATATCCTGGTTCAACTGCTAACCTCAATCTTAGGACATCCAAAGGATACGTCACCTACACAGACACAAGCGAGGAGGCAAGATTATTAATTACCATTGCGCATCTCCTGAAAGTTAACCGAATTGTACCCAAC
>SOPF01029011.1:0-140958 GCA_012979155.1 Hypericum perforatum | reverse complement strand
GTTGCTGATGCTAAGGACGAATAGGCACCGTTGCCGACACTGTTGCCGTTGCCGTCACGAATGCTGATCCTGACAATTGCTGAAACGAAGCTATCCCAATGTCTGGTACTCGCTCACCTAGAGGTGTGTGGAAAGCTGGACTTCCATATATGGAGAAATCTGAGCTGAAAAATAGATTTCCCCCATCTGGTCTCCAAAAAGTCCTCTAGTATGTCCGCTACTACGTAAACAATATAGTATACAATCATTATATAATTTCACAATGGTTAACTCATGAACTAGACAGGAGACATACCTTAACAAAGACTGTATGAAGTCCGTAAAAGTGTCATGTAGAGGCTCATGCGACAGTGAAGAAACTAGTGGTGCCTCCTGTCTCGAGGGCTGAGAACCCTCTGGCTGACCCATGTAGTTATCCTACTATCTCGGGGGCTGAGAACCCTCAGGCTGACCCATGTAGTCGTCCCACTACATCGGAGGGGTATTGCTCTCTGGAACTGTATACCCTATCGGCAACTTCTGTCGCCGGTTGAACAGGTTTGTCTGCCGCCTTGTAACAGGAACTCGCTCTCCCTTAGGTACGTTATATACCATGACGGGAGGCGGCGGCAGAGGTGGCTGAGCCTAGGGAAGGTCCCTATAGCATCTGTCCTCACCATCGAATCGCAACACCTGCTCTAATAATGACCTTAATTGAGAATCAGGCTGCATGTCGTGCCGGACGTGCTCAACAACATCCGCCTACAGATTATGAATGAAAACTTATTTTAAGTAAATATATATAATAACAACATAGTCATGAATAGACAAAGGTTTTGAAGAGTACTAACACTTCTGTGTTGTGCCACTCCATCATGGCTGATGAACCGGCGGGTATGCTGTCTGTACCAGTCCATATATCTGTCATGGTAGTGGATCGATAAGTGCACTGTGGATACTCATGGATGGCACACGTAGGTGTATCACTGGTCCCTCCATAAGCTGACATGTGCTGGAAACAAGTCGTCCCATTTTGTGCTACGCTACCCACGACCACCTTTGGCAGCAGTGTGTGTCCCCTCATCAGGTTCTGGTGGTGCTGGAATACCTTGGACGTACCCAAACTGCCTAAACACCCGGTCCAGGTAATGCCATTCTACTACATAGAAAGAGATCATCGGCACTCATACCAGCCACAGCTGCCGATCTCGATGGCAAATACTAGGCAAGTTAGCAATAATGCCTTCGGTGTATGGAACCCATACGACCTACGATAAAAATTACAATTAATTTTAAATACTAAACTTAATGTATTTGAAACATAAGAGAGTTTATTACTTATATCTTCATCTCTCAGCTTGTCCAATTTGCTCTGATAGATTGATACTAGAACACACTTCTTCGTAATGCGCCGGTTCACCTCGCCAGACCATCTATAAAATTAAGTTTGCATATTATAAAAATTACTCGCCAATAATTAATTAATGAATATGTATGATGAAGAATAAAGGATTACCTTATGCCCAATGCCTGATCTCCGGCCAATCTGTCGGCGTCTGGTCTCCCGTTACCGGCATGCCATCGATCGGGAGTCCGTACAGAACAGCAATGTCCTGAAGCGTGATTGTCATCTCTCCTACCGGCAGGTGGAAAGTATGCATCTCTGGTCGTCATCGCTCTACCAGAGCTGTAATCACCGCTGCCTTGACCGGGATGTGACTTATGCACCATACGTCCCAGAAACCCACTGTCTTCATGTACTTGATAAAGACACCATTCTTAACTGGTTGCTGCTTCCAAGTCTGGCGATACAGCTTCAGCCCGCCATCCAGATCAAAATCACCAGTGCCACCTGGAAGCTCGGCATTCCAGATGGCTTGTGATCGATGCACCTCTTGGTGCTTCAACAAACTACGGTCGGCAGGACCACCGTCACCCAAATTGTCTCCATGCTCGTGTGATGCCATCACCAATAATGTCTACGTTGAAGAAAACATATCCATATTCAAACATTCAAATCCATATTCAAACATTCAAATCCACATTTAAATTCACAAATCCACATTCAAACACACATTCAAATCCATAAACACACATTCAAATCCACATTCAAATTCACAAATTCACATTTAAACACACATTCAAATCCATATTCAAACATGCAAATCCACATTCAATTCCACAATTCCATATTCAAACATTCAAACCCACATTCAAACATTCAAACCCATATTCAAACATTCAAATCCACATTCAAACATTCAAATCCATATTCAAACATTCAACCATTCAAACCCACATTCAAATTCATATTCAAACATTCAACCATTCAAATCTAAATTCAATTCCTATTCAAATCTAAATTCAATTCCAATTCAAATCAAAATTCAAATCTAAAGCAATGAAATTCGAATATAACCTATGAACGTTGACCGTGCTCGACGACGAAGGTGAGTGCGGGCTGGGTCGGGGCTGGGCTGGGCTGGGCTGGGCTGGGCCGGGGCTTACCAGGGGTGGGTCAGGTCAGGCGGGGTTGGGCGGGGTCAGGTGAGGTCGGAATTTTAAGGTTTGGTTCAGGAATGCCATGATTCTGCACCGGGTGTTGGTTTTATAGCTCGTCAACTGGTACCCGGCTTAAAATCTCGGGTACTGGTTCAATACCCGGTATTTTATACTGATTGAACCAGTACCCATGATTTTGGGCCGGGTATTGAAATCGGTATAAAATACCGGGTATTGATATACCCGGTATAAAATCTCGGGTACTGGTTCAGTACCCGGGAAAATTACGATTCAGTCCACGCTGGACACCATTCTTGACATTTTGTCATTTGGCTACTATTTTGGCAATTTGCCATGAACAGTAGCACCGTAAAAAAAACCCCACAATTCAGACTTCCGTTGGAGTTCAGGCTTCCTTATTGAGCTACTTGTTTGATGGGCCACAAGCTGGTATAATTGAAAAATTTGGAGAGCACCCTTCATCATCGAGAGACTTCAAGAATAAAACTGCATAGTATAATATCTTCTAACTCTTAAAAACTATCCATTTAGATAATCACTCAACCATATATCATTTAATTAATAAACCATACATCAAATTTTGGACTTCCACTATTTCTATGTAAGCAAGTATATTCGATTTTTTTTTAATAATAAACTTAAATTTTAGTTGTTTTAGATAATTTTTGTCTTTGTTCTTTTCTTAAATAATTTTTTTATTTTTGCAATGAGTAAGATTTTAACTAGTGAACCCTTGCAAACTATGTAAGGATAAACCATCAATATTGATAACCATCTTTAACTTTGGATTAATGATGAAAACTCACTCGCTGTATGGATGAGGACAAAACCGAGAACCGCAAAACCAAACCAAACCGAGCACTAACCCAAATTCTGGGATCGGTTCATGCTTGGATCTCGGTTCGATTCCATATCTGCTCGCATAAAATCAAATATTGAGACGAAATGATTAATCAATGTTTTTTGAAAATACCAACACTCACTCTTATTAAACCAAACCGTCCGTCTCCTTTTCTCCAATAAATCTCAACCCTAAACCCTCCTCTTCCTCCCAGCTCCTTCCTTGAGCGGTTGCTTCTCCCACAAGCACTTGAGAAGAGAGAAGCGGGAAATCCGATGAGTGGCGAGGCGGTTTCCGAAGACGCGAGCCAAATCGAGCGGCTCTACGAGTTCGGGGAGCGACTCAGCGAGTCCAAGGACAAGTCCTTGGTTCGTTCTAGGGTTTCACTTCTCCCTTTCTCAGTTTTTCCCTTTTTTTGCTTTGGTTTCTAATTTGAGCTTCGTTTCGTGGGGCGGGTAGAATGTGGAGGACTACAAGGGGATACTGGCGGTGGCCACTTCCAGCACCAAGACAAAGCAGCTTGCGGCGCAGCTCATCCCACGGTTCTTCAAGTTCTTCCCGGACCTCTCAGGCCCCGTCTTCGACACCCTCCTCGATCTGGTTGACGACGAGGACCTTGCGGTCAGTTACCGTTACATTTTTCCCCTTAGTTGTACACATTCGTCCTTGCTGTGTTTTGTAGTTTATATGAGACTAGAAATGAAAACCTCGGAGTCAGTTACCAGATCTCCCCCTTTTCGGAACAGCTCTGCTGGCCCTAGGGTTTGCTTTAGTTGTATTTAGTAGACAATATGTGATTCTAGTTTTGTTGTGGTCTCGGAAGATGAGTGTTTGGTGGTGTTGTTTGGGTGTAGGTCCGAGTTCAGGGGATAAGAGGACTTCCATTGCTGTGCAAGGATATGCCCCTGTACATTCCCAAGATGGTTGATGTTTTGGTGCAAATGGTCAATAGTGGTATGTAAAAGTATTTTCCACTTTTTGCTGTTTCTGGTTTATGTATTGTGGATGCTGAAATTGGGTAATAATGGATTTTTCAAGAGGAAACTGTGGAGCGTGATGCTGCGCACAAAGCCCTTATGTCTCTTTTGAGGCAGGATGTTAAAGGTGACTTCTCATCTGTTGCTCTTTTGCTCTTATTCTTTTTAATGGTTGTGCTTAGCACGGGGAGAGTATTGATTGCTGATTGAGGTTGTTCGATGGTTTTGTCATGATTCATCAGCAAATGTCGGTACCACCTGAGCTTCTTCACGAGAATGAAATTACTTATAAACCTAGCGATGTACAACTTATACTTTCTATCTGTGCTTTTAATGACCCAAGCTATGTTTCCAATGGTCTACTGCTGTCTTCATAGCTCATTCAACCTTTATGTCTGTTGATTGGGTTTTCAATGGAACCTGTTATTGAATAGATAGATGGAAAATAATGCTTCCTACAAAAAAAGATGGTAAATAATGTCAACACTCCAAAATTGTAGTGTTTTGTATATCAACTGCCGCAAGATAGATAAGACTTGTTACTTGTGCAAAGTTGAGGTTGTTGAACATGAGCTGAAATGCTGTTTTAAGAGTGTTTAAGCTGTATTTTCTTTTGAGTTAACTCTCTGAGCACGATTGTTCTGTTAAATTAGCTGAACATCTTTGCCTTTTAGGTTTCTCTTTGTTTTACACTAGAATTCCTTAGGAAGAATCCCAGATATTTTGCCTGAAAGCTTATGTAGGGCCTCTGTTTTGCAGCTTCTTTAAGTGCTCTATTCAAGCATCTTTTTGCCGCTGATGAGCCAGGATCTGATGAATCTTTCCGAGAGAAAGCAATAGGCTTTATTCGAGATAAGGTTCGGGTGCAGCTTCCATTTGTTGTAATCAAAATCGTTGCACTGCTCACCGATCTTCATTTGCAGATTTTCCCTCTTAAAGCTGAAATCTTGAAGCCTCAAGAAGATATGGAACGCTATATAACTGATCTGATCAAGAAGGTATAATGATATGAATTTTTTTATTTTTTACTCTTTTATCAGACTTTGCATGTCCCAGTTTATTATATCTTTGCAGAGTTTGCAAGATGTTACTGGAGAGGAATTTAAAATGTTTATGGACTTCTTAAAAAGTTTAAGCATATTCGGGGAGAAAGCTCCTCCTGAACGTATGAAGGAGCTTACCCAATTGATTGAAGCCCAGGCTGATCTAGATTCTCAATTCGATGTGAGTGTTTCTTCTTATATCATTTCTTATCATATGTTGAAGCAAGAGCATCATTCGATTCCTTTCATCTTTGCATTTCTTCTATAAAATACAAAGTCAAGGAATTTCGTAGATCCATAAAACTGTAGAACGGTTTCTTTTGCAGTAGCCTTTATCAATGTTTCAGTGTGTATGTTTTTCATATGGAGGCATAGATAGCTTGTTCTTGATTTTTGAGTTGTGATATAGCAAGTTGTTAAATTAATGTGCTGGAAATACAATACTTTGCTGGTTAAGTCAAGACCTGTGCTGAACACATGCATCATAATTTTCCGGTCAAGGTTCACACCCTTAGCTAAATCACATTTTGGAATATAATGCAATCACATCCGTGTTCTCAAATAGAGGGGCTAGATGTTTCCAGCTAATTCTTGCGAATCTCCAATTCTGCTTGTATTTGTGCTGAGGTCTACATCAAGTATATGAAGGCACATTTTTTGTTCTGTTAAGTTTTGCTTTAATGTTTTGTGAGAATCACACTTTAGTGTTCTGGCTGTCTATTTAATAATAAAAGAGTATCCTGTTTGGAGTCTCTGTCATAGGTTTGGGAGTTTGTTTTACTAGATTACACACTCATAGGTTTTGCTTTCCTTTCCTTTCTAGTTTCTTACCACAGGTCACTTGTTTATTGATGCTGCAGGTTTCAGATGCAGACCACATTGACAGATTAATGTCATGCCTGCACATGGCTCTTCCTTTTTTCTTGGTACGATCTGTTGAATATCGATCGCTGTAAGAAGAACATCTTTGTGTGTTCACAATATAATTTAGTTTACTGTAACAGAGGGGTGAATCAAGTAGCAAGTATGTAAGTTTCATAAACAAGCACATTGTTCCAGTCATTGACAAGGTACGGGCTCTTACATGATCATCTAATTACTACGCCGAAGTATATGTTCTAATGCATTTCTCCTGGTCAGCTTCCTGATGAGAGAAGGGTTGATTTGCTAAAAGCACTCGGAGAGATCTCTCCATATGCCACACCTCAGGATTCACGGCAGATTCTTCCAGCCATTGTTCAGTTGTTGAAGGTGACGTATGGTTTAGTATTTGGTGTGAAATGGATCAGACTCCTTCACTGTGCTTGTATTACGGTGCTTGTATTACGATTTACAAATAAGAAGAAATCAAATTTTGAACTTTTTCCATGAATATTTTCTGCTGTCTAATTTTTCATGACTCGTACCATTTCTGTCCTAGCAGAAGTACATGCCTCGAACAAAAGAAGCAGAGGTGCACTTCACTTCCGTGGAATGCCTGCTTTACACATTCCACCACTTGGCTCATAAGGTATTAATTCTGATCATTATTATTATTTTTACATTGTAATCCCTTTTGTCCATATTTTTCTCATTTTTATTTCATTGTTTTACTTATTTAGGCTCCTAATGCGACAAACAGTCTGTGTGGGTACAAGATAGTGACAGGTCAACCATCAGATAGGCTCGGGGAAGATTTCTCCGAGTTTTATAAGGATTTCACAGAGAGGTACTACATTTATCGTTTCTGAAGATCCTTGAAGAGAATCATACAATGTTATTTGGCTTTCCCCTTGTCTTGAGAAGAGGGTCGTATGTTTCTCAATCTTGAAAAATGCATCGGGGGAGAATGTGTTCTGGTTTTCAAAACAAAGTAGGAAACACGAAAGTAGATGCGCAAATTTATGGGGCGGATTGTTTAATCTTATATGGAGTTAACCTATTCTGGAAAACCGTGCATAGAGCAACTAGAAATCTAATAAAGGGCTGGTTCTGTATAATGCATTGTTCGCCAACCTGCTGCTTCATTTAATTGTCTTCATTTAAGCTGCCATCTGCTACAACAATTTCTTAATTATGCGAATTTGGCCGTGGTACAGCTCAAATAGATACATTATGTTGATAACAAAGATTTGAGAAAACTTGCTGTATAACACATTTTCTTACATTCTTTTTCCTCCCCCATATACTACAGTACTTATATTCTTATTTATCCAGTCTTATACATTTTGGGATAACACCGATGATGCAGGTTGAGTAATGTTGAAGAGATTGTCAGAGCTACCATGAAGAAGGTGACTCAAGGAATGAACGAGCACAACAAAGCCATGGCAGCTGCGAAGTCCGACGCCGAGAAGGAACACATAGTGAGTTGGACTTCTCCCAATGAAGTCTTTCTTCTCTCTTATCTCTTTTGTGGTGTTCATAGTTTCTCATCAAACCAATGTGCTGCTGGCTGTGCAGAAAAATGAAACCCAGAAAAGTACGGCTGGACTACGGAGCTGCAATAATATTTTGGCAATGGCAAAGGTGAAGGAGACTGAAACCGCATTTGTGTATTTCGTTGCTTGTGAACAATGATTGACAACTGACAACTTCTTCTGTGATGAATATCAGCCATTGCATTCAAAGACACCATCTTTTATTGGAGACAAAAGCATTCATCTTTCATGGAAAGAAGCAATCAAATCTGCTGCACCTTCAAGTACTAATATGAATGGGTATGCTCATACTCTCTCAAACATGATTCCATGTCGAAAGTTCGCATTTTTCACAATTGAGTTTTTTCCTTATCTTGTTGCATCTTCAGCATACCGTTTAGATTAATTAAAAATTGTTGGTTAAGAATATAACATGATCATCGGTGATGTTAACTGATAATCTGCAACCTTGGTTGCCTTGAACTTGACTGTTCTGCGTTGTACCGTAGTTAAAACTAGCTGCTTCTTTGGTATTTGAAAATAAAGTTTCTTGGGATTTCTGCAGTGGAAAACGACCTGCTAATGCGGCAAACGGGTCTGGTAACTTGGCGAAGAAGGGCCGTGGAGCTGGCGGCTTTCAGAATCAACTTGTAGACAGGGCATTTGAAGGCTTATCTCCCGGAGGAAGAAGAGGTGGTCCCAGAGGAAGAGGCAGAGGCCGAGCATGGAGTGGAAGAGGAAGAGGAAGAGGATACTGGTAGAGAGGACTAAGCCTTGGAGCACAACCTACTTAACCGAGAAACATCTGCTGGAAGAATATGAGCTACGGGGAGTGTAGTAGTCTAGTTGCTTGGTCTATTCGATGTAAAATGTTTCTGCTAGTATCATTCGCTGTCTCAGGCTCTCAACGGACCCAAATTCATTGCAAAAAACAGAGGCTTCTTTCCTGAAACATTCGAACCAAGAGCATCCAATAGCTACTACAATAATTTATCTGCTAATATGATTTAGAAGAATGTTAATTCAATGTTTGTTCCCACTAGGTTGCGCTTCTGATTAGAAGAATGTCCATGTAACCTGAGGCTAGTAATGAATAGAACAAAGAGAGAACCATGTCTCAAACCTAAATCTATACATGGCTGTACATAAAAGCAGCTACGAACTAGCAGTTCAATCATTGCTGTCGTGTTCTCGACTGGTCGGGATTGCATGCAGCTTCAGTTTCAGGAGATGAAGTTGTGGTCAGTTCCACCCAACTCGAAGCAGAGTGACGGGCAGATTCTGGGACAACTGAAGTCCATTCAGATTCGGGAGATGGAGCGGAAGTCGTGTTAACTTCCTCTCCATAGTACACGAATCTTGCGAATTTGGTCGTCTTGTCCCAAACACTGTCATCTACTGAAGGTGGAGTGGCATTGCCACATTTCGTCTGGTATTCAAGGTACTTCCTCGCCGAGAAAACGAGGAACAGCAGTAAGCAAGTGGTGGAAGTGGCGGCCGATATAGCGTAAAGACCCCAGAAGCTGTGGAAGCTCAAGCTTCCACGGGTGTCGTCGGTCGAGTTGCTTGAACACCCGGAAGTAGGAAGCCATTTATCTTGAAGGGATTTCAGCTCTCCGGTCTCTAGCAGCGTCAGTATCGCTCTGGAAACATCGGCCGTTATCGGAGATCCCTTCTGGAATACCTGCAGAAGATAGACAGAAGCAGAGTTCCAAGTTATTTCTTACTGATCAAGCTCAGGAAACAACTCTTTTGAACATGAAAGAAGCACATACGAAACCTAGTCCTCCGAACGTGTGGGCAGCCATTATCGCCGAGTATTGCTTGCAGTATTGGTTGATGTAGACTTTCTCGTACGGGATTTCGAGGAAGGCTGCCAAGATGCTGCCGTTTCTGAACTCATCCGGATAATCATACTGCGAACTCACGTTCTTTATGTTCTCGGGTTTGAATTTGAGCACGTTTTCCAGGTAAGTCCGCACAAACGAATCTCCATCGCACCCGACTTTGATGTTGTTCTTTACTAGCCAATCTACATCGGTGATATTTGGCTCAAGACGCCGAATCGTAAGCATCGAACTCAGGCTGGCAGTGTAGCTGGAGTTCAAGATCAGCACAACAAATAGCCATACTGCAAGCACAACCCGGGTAAGATTGTTGTATACTTTCTCCCCTGCATTTTCAGATCATCCGGCCATGACTATAAGTATTTGAAACAGCTAGCTAAAATTCAACTTTTCGGATCATAGGATTCTACTTACTATGAGCGAAGAAAAGCGAGGAGAAAGTGAACATAACAGCTGTGCTGATCTCGTTCTTCCACGACCCTCTGAATTCGGGATTGGTTTGGCGTTCCAGGAACCAAACTACGAACATTGTGTAGACCAGAATTCCACCAGTAGCGAGCCACATTGACCAGGTGAAAGGCTTCGTAAACATCCACGCCGATTCTTCTGATTTGGCCGGGACGATCAGCGAGAGTCCTGATTCCATGTACGGCTGCGTGAATTCGACTTTGTCTGATCTGCTGGCTAATATCGTCACATCGCCTATGATCGCATCGTACGTCTGCAAGTTCGGTTTCCAAGATCTATGTCAGGACAGGATCATTGAACATTAAAAGTTGGTGATCATGAATTATAAAGTCCATACCTTATTATAGACATGATCAACGAGATTGTCGTACGTGCCGTTGTATGGCTCAAATTTGTAATCCAGATGATAATTCAGGTTTTCCCGCACCTTATCAAATAGTTCGACGCAGAAACCATCATACTTGTTCTGACTTGCATTTACTACCCTTACAAACTTCTCGAATGAAGTTCGACCAGGCACACCAATGATCATCTTCTTGTTGGCCGTAGGCATCGCCCAGCCCTTCGGATCCCGCTTAGGCTCTCCAGGCCAAGTCACATGACTTGCTAATCGCATAGGCTCGCTACTTGAATTATGCTTCGAGAACCCAAAACCAGGCAGCCAGAAGTCAATCTCCTTGTATCTCTTTCCAATAACATTCACAACCCTCAGAATAGATTGACCAGAATTTAACTGGCCATCCTGAAATTGGATCACTCCACTAAGGCCAGTGAAGTTGCTTGATAGTATCTGATTCAGAAACCCTTTGGGCTCTTCGATACTTCGAGGACTTCTGACCAGGGAGTGAGTGATGGTTAAAATGCTATCATAAGCTCTCAAAGCATAAGATCCAGGGTTATCAAAGTTATCTTCCTCCGGATACTCGGATCTGAATAATCGCCTAAACATTGTATCGAATTCATAGTAAGGGATAGTATCTTCAGGATAATAGTTCCTGATTCCTAAAGCACCTTCCATGGAATAGATAACTGAATTGTTAACCATGTCCAAGAATCCTGCAACCTTGTCTGAAAGAATCCAGACATTGTCTGTTTCCATCAGTTTGGCATTTTTGGCTTCTCTGAATAGATGAACCACTAGAGGCAATGATGTCTGGAGAACGATAAAAACCCGCGACTTTATATTCCGAAGCTTTTTTAGTTCTTCCTGGACAGCCCTTTTCGGGTCAGACAACGAGGACAATGGTGGTAGGACAAGGCGGTGTTCAATATCCGCGCTAGACTCTTTGATTGCATCGGCTAAGATTGCGAGTTTTCCCGAATCACCACCGTAGATATCCTCCTCATAAACAGCAACAACCCTTCGCCAATTGTATGATCGAAGAATGGCAGCGATGCACTTCATCTGTTCGGATTCATCGCGAGCCATCTTGACCAAGAAAGGCCAACGAGTTTGCGCGGATGGTGGCACGATGCCTGGTGCAGAGAATGAAATAACTGGAACTTGAGCTTGGCCTGCAATATCCGCAACAATAGCCGTTTCATCCCACCGATCCATTCCTATAATCGCCTTGACCTTCTTCTCCTTGATCAACTCTTCAGCTGTTCAAATCATTAGTTAGTACTTTAAAGTGATTAAAACAAAAACTATCAAATCACTACCAAGCAATCTTTTGTAGTATCCACTATTCCAACCCGACTAAAATCAGAGTCGAACACAAATTTAACTCGACCTTCATCACTCGAGCATGAAAAATCTCTTTTATTGTTTAATGTACATTTAATATCTTTGAATATATTGTTACTCACCAGCATAAGCAGATTGGAGGGGACCAAGGGAAGTACTTTTGAAATGAAGAGACAAATTGAAACTTTTAGAGTAATTGTTAAATATTTCAACACCAATCATCATAGCAACTCTCTCTTCTTTCCCTGTTGTGGAATTGACATCCACTAGTACACCTATCTCCATCATTTTAGCATCAGCTCCACCATGGGGAATCATGAAAAGGGAGGTTATGATGATGACAAGTAAATGGGTCCAAACCATTTTGGTAATCTGCTTTTGAAGCTTAAATTTTTTGGAAATTGAAGGCTGTTAAAAGGTGATAATGGGTGGAGCTTACATGTTAAAGCATGCACCTAATGAATGATTAGCCATTCTTTTATAGTAAAAATAAATTGTGATGTAACTTTCATGGGAAGGCTGTGGGAAGTTGCACTCTGTTCTTGATTTAAGATTTTCTTTGTGAAGTAGATTGGGGGTTCAAATCTGTTTTCATGCTACCGTATCTACAAAGAAAAGAAGAATATTGACTGGTGCAGCTAATCAAATTGAACTAGTAACTAATTAGTATACCTTAACAATTAGATATTTAAAAGTATATCCTGCTATTCACTTGTTTGACTGATTTTATAACTTATTGAGTTGAACTTGAGAGCAATTATACAAAATATTTTTTGTGTATAAATATAATATTTTATTGTCAAGCTAAATACATGCTATGTACGTCTGATCCTATTGATCAGCTTATATTCAGCGCCAAAATATAAAAATCTAACTTTACAATTAATTGGACTCTGGGGGAAATTTAATTGCAGCCCAACATTTAGTGTAAAATAATCTCTCATTTATTAGTACCAAGTATTATTTTAAGCATTTATATTTTAGGCTGCGTAAATATGTAAGTACTTTGACGTGTTCCTCGTTCAAGATTTTAACTTGAGAATTAGCTGCTGACTTTGATCACGTCAAGGATGGTGCTTTAGCTATGTACGTCTTATCCTGTTGATCAGCTTATATTCCAAATGTTTATGTCATCGTATCAAATTTAATCATAAAAGTCTATCTAACTTAACAATTAATTGGACTTTGGGGGAAATTTAATTGCAGCCCAACATTTAGTGTAAAATAATCTCTCATTTATTAGTACCAAGTATTATTTTAAGTATTTATATTTTACGCTGCGTAAATATGCAAGTACTTTGACGTGTTCCTCGTCAAGGTTTTAACTTGAGAATTAGCTGCCGACTTTGGTCACGTCAAGGATGGTGCAAAGCCTCAATTAATTTTTCATATCCGAGGCTCTTATAGTGCCAGCTAGTTGCAAGACGTGGTTGTCCTGACCTGAAGCGATTGAAAATTCTTTGGCAAACACAAAAATTACCTTGAAAACTTTAATTATCACAGTAAGTAGACGTATGCGGAAGCAAAAACATAAATATTTAGTACCCATTTAGTAAGAGAGATGATATATATTTCACCCGAAAGGTACATTTACGAAATTTAAATCTTCGTTATAATATGTTGAAATACAATAATATATAGGTCATAAATGAGACTATGTCTCGTAACTAAATATAGTATCTATACTCCTACGTTCAGTGTGAAAGTCAAGTCAACGAATTCCTAACGTCGACCTCCAGCATAAGAGAAAGCAATTATGTATATTATAAAAAAACTATTTAGAAAGTGTTCTACCATTTTTAGAATTTTTAAAAAATCCTAACAACTTTCACGGCCCTCACAATCCTTTCGTATAAAAGCATATATCATTTGGCAAAAATCGATTTGAAGGTGTGCAACGGAATGCTTACGAGAACGGAAGAACGACCTCGAGGTAAATTCGAAATGATAGTCTAGGTTTATCGCGTGAAGTAATGAAAGGTAAAATGAATTGTGTAGGAAGGGAATTTTAATATTGAAACGTAAGGAAAGTAAACGAAAGAGGAAATTCAAGCCTTGCTTTGACCTTTTACGAAACTGAATTGGCAATGATCAAAAAACACAAAGTTGGAGATATACATCTTAATTAACCATAGTCATAAGACTCATTTTGTTTTGAGATTAGAGTATAAAGTTATGATCAATCTACTGATGGTAGGTGCTCCTTTGGGAGCTTACTAGCGTCTGACCCGACCTTAGGTAACTCTTTCGATTTTTCCAAGAGCCTGACGTGACCTGAGAATTAAAATCCCTCCAACTTCATTAAGTGCCTAACCTGGCCTGATGGTATTGGTGCAGCCCCAAACTCCAAGACTTGCAATTCCACTGTAAAAGAAACGTAATATTATGTAATAGTAAAGAAGTCGGGTTTCTATTGTTTGCTTGCAACTGTAAAAACTCATTAAAGAATATGGTTGTCCTGATATGAAATTCTAGATGCAGTAAGATTCGGGAATTACGCGTGGTGCAATCGTTGGATTATTCTCCGTCGTTGGACACTTCAAATATTCCTTGGTCTCCAAGTTCCGGGGTTTTGATCATGTTTTCCAAATTTTCACATGAGTTACATTTTAGGTTATGTAGAGATATACAGATGGCCCACGATTCGGTCCTGGATGGGTAATATGGCCCAGGACCATCCTGGAGCAGAAAAGGGAGGCGGGGGTGCAAAAAAGGGAGGCAGGGTGCATTAACTAATTAATTAGAACCTTAATTAATTAATAACCATTAATTTATTACCATTAATTACTGATATTAATTATCAAGCATTAATTATCAACTGTTAATTAATCGAATGTAGTTTTTTTAGTATGTTGAAGTGGTTTTCTTAGTATGTTGAAGTGGTTTTTTTAGTATGTTCAAGTGGTTCCCAATTTACGTTAAAGTGGTTTTGCCTAGTATGTTAAAGTGGTTTTGTTTGTATGTTCAAATGGTTTTTTTACTATGTTTAAGTGGTTTTCTTACTATGTTCAAGTGGTTTGTCAGTTAATGTTCAAGTGGTTTTCTTAGTATGTTCAAGTGGTGTTCTTAGTATTTTCAAGTGGTTCCTAATGAATGTTCAAGTGGTTTCCAGCAAAATGTTCAATTGGTTTTCTTCTGTATGTTTAACTGGTTTTCGTATGTATGTTCAACTGGTTTTCTTAGTATGTTCAACTAGTTTTCTTAATATGTTCAACTGGTTTTCTTAGTATGTTCAAGTGGTTTTGCCAAAACCACTTGAATGTATTGTAAAAACCAGTTCCAGGACGGTCCTGGAAATCACTTCCAGGACCGAATCCAGTCCCTGCCCAACTTTTTTCCTCGTGCGGATTTTTCCATTAGATGGTACCAATTGCAGAGGTTGATGTAAAACTCATACTTGTACCAGAATTCCACACTGTTTATGTTATGTACATTTTTATTAATATCATCAATAAAAATTTACCTAAAAGAAACACAAAGATACGTAGGTCACAAAAGAAAACTACCGTCTAAGATCTCTATTCCGTGTCTACACTTGTAACAAAATTATATTCAAGACATCGTGAAAGTAAGTAATCGAGACGAGTCTCGACTGATTGTCGCCAACGAAGTATCGTTAAAACAGGAAATAAGTGAAATAAAATAAAATAGGTAGAAAAGAAACGATTGGTAGGAAAAAAGAATCGATTGAATTTATAACATATGACTTAAGAGTCTTTATATAGGCCGATAAAAATAAAATAAATCTAACAATAACCCTAACGAAAAGATAAAGAATAACTTTAACAAGTATTTTAACTAAAAAATGGATCCTGGGAAAAAAAGACAAAACTAGTATAAAAAATAAAACTAAATTTCTACGAGACAAATCTGCCAGCGAATGTAGGCTTTGCACTCCAATTACAGCGGTACTACGCGTGTTGTGATTCCAACGACTCGGGATCTTATGTACGAGAAAAATCACAAAAGTCAAGATGTCGGCTACCTATTGTCTCTACCAACAAATATTTTTATTATATACATTCACTTTAATGGACATCAAGATGTGGGCGACTTGAAATATTATGGAATACCAAAAAAAAAAGTCAAGATGTGGGCTTTTGACTTGAAAAATTATATACGAGAAATACCGAAAAAAAGTCAAGATGTAAGCTTTGGACTTGAAATATTATGTACGAGAAATACCAAAAAAGTCAAGATGTGGGCTTTCCATGGTTTGGTTTAGACGACGTCTAACGTATAAAAGCTGATACTCATTAAAGAAAAGGTTGTCCTGATATGAAATTCTAGATACAATAAGATTTGGGAATGACGCGTGGATTGAATATCTCATAAATGGTGCAATCATAGGAATTTTACCCGTTGCTGAAACTTCAAAATATTCCATAGTCTCCAAGACTCCAACCTTCCCGGGTTTTGATCATTTTTGTTTCATCTTGTCGACGAGAACTATATTAGGTCTATTTGACTGATTAGTTCTTGGAGAAAATTGGACGTGGAGAATTTATAAGGTTATTTGATTATGTCAACGAATGAATTCTAATTTTTTTTTGTCTAAAAAAACTCAAGGTATGTGATTGCAAAGTCAAACGGTAAAATTTAATATCCAAAGGTGTAATTATGCAAATTTTGACTTAATAAATTTATTTATCAAAACAAATAAATCTTATTATCGAGAACAACACATCGAAGAAATAAGATAAATACAGACTAACAAAAATTAACACATTATAAAGTTGTTACTAAAATTTTGAGTCTGAAAACCCTCATCACAATCATAGACAAACGAATCGGAATAAACATGTTTAAAACGTCTCAAACCAAACCTAAATAATCAGCAAGAAAAAAAAAATCATGGTCAAATAATTCTTATTCTTCGGCCAGAAGTGCATCTTGGTCAAAAGGTAAGTCGCGGTCCAAAATTAGAAATAGGACGAGGCTAGCCAAATAGTGCCGCCGCCATGTGGCGAATTACAAGATGCTCTTCAAGATTTTAGATTTTCCGATTAGGTTCAGAATATATGTCTTTGTATATTGGTTCAGAATTACTCCACGAACTGAATTGAGCCTTCATATCTCACAGAACACAACAAATTCTATGGAAAAGCAATAAATATAGCAATTAGATTTCAAAAACTCTATTGTATAAATTACGCTCATCATTTGTCATAATTTGGATCAATTCATACAAAATGTACTAACAAATTCTTTTTGACCAAGTTTTCCTTGAACTGTATCTGGACTACTTTTATATTGAATATAGTTTTCGGATAACAGTTCCGCTGATCATTAAAAAATACAAAAGAATAAGAAAATAGATTTGGATTCTGTATGTTGGATTACAATACCATGTTGGACTAAAAGGAGAAGGAAGAAAACTTAATAAGAAAAATTAATTTGTTGATATAATGACACAGACAAGCGGAGAGTATTTTCATCTTTTGAAAACAAAAGAAAGAAGAGAGAGAGGGGAATACGAAAAAGGAAAAAAAAATGAGAGCTTGAAAACTGTCACACTTCGAAGAACATCTCCGACATGGACGATCTTGAGAATGGCAACGTGCCGGGGTTTCTCCTTCACCGATCCACGACAACTTTGTTCATAATGGATGCACTTGGGCCTTGGGCCTTGGGCCAACACAACTAAAACTATATAAAAACATTATAAACACTACCATCCCTCCCTTGACCTTAGTTCATGAAAATTAATCTAATCAAATCAGAACGATGTACAATTCTCTCTTATTTTTAATGGATACAAAGCATCCTCTTCATTGTAGAATAAAAGCTTTGTCGAACTGATCAACAAGCATATGGACAAGGGAAAAATTAGCAAGCAAACTCTATAGCAGACAGCGAGTGACTCCAGAAATCATTAGCAACTCATCTCATCACCTCTACGCAATGGTTCTTCTCTGGGTTTTAACTCGATCTGCACATTCGCAACTCGTTGTCTACGGTAATTTGTCCGCTGCAAGTCAAAGGATGGGCTTCTCCCACGCTCGTAGGACTTCCTTGAACTCAAGTTTGCTTGTTAAAGCGCTCGACAACTTGTACCGCATGTCGTTTATATAAAATGAGTGGGCAGTCTCTATCAGGCATTTTGCTTCGTAGTCACTGAGTTTGCTGGTAAATACAATGTCTCCTCGGACAAGAACCAGGATTTGCTAACTTGTGAAGTCAGTGTAGTTGGTGACTGAAGTAAGGAGCTGCCTGTGTCCCTCTTGCCTTGTAGTCTCCGAGACCGGTGAAAAGCATATGGGGCATCTACACTGCGATCGAATGAATGAATGAATACGAGCATATCAAACACCAAGGCACTTACAATCACGGAGTGGAATTCATTACTAACAGAAACTAACTTTTACAAGAAACTTAAAAGAAATGTTCCAGGACCCCCAACTAAAGATAGATAAAGCCCTCCAAAATTGAAAGATAATCACCACATAAGATTCTATAATTTAATTTGTTATCGAACAGGGTCCTTGAGCACGATTATGTGATGACGTCTCATCCGAGATAGGAGAATACTCATCTGCAATATACTCAGACTACCGAGTTATCTTAACTTTGAAAGTAAAGATTCTGAAAATGGTATGATTTAGTCACTTAATTGAATGAAAGAACTTCCATAACAGTTGAATGAGTTGTAATAAGGCAAGCAAACTATCTCGACTGAGAAAACACACCTCGACACAACATGGTTCTGTATCCACTTCCTATCCGAAGCGGAATGACAAAATAACGGCTGAAATTGCACAATAGATAGAATACCTAAAAATACAAAAAGAATACAACTAAACAACTCGAACACAAGAAAAACGAGAATACCAGTCCTCCGTTCTTTGCACCAGCAAATGATGAAGCTCATTTTCATAGACGCACGGATATGCCCTCTTCCCAAATGATACTGGCTGGCATCACACAATTTCACTCATCATTTCTCACTTATAAAGACCCTACCTAAATACAATCACAAAGTTTGCAAAGCTAAGGCTGGCGGCAGCAGCAAGAGAAACACACACACAAGCGAGAAATCCTTGTGTGCACCTAGCCTACCGCGTAGAATTGCAGAGTTGACAAATAACTAGTACTCAACCAACTCCCCCAATCTCAACTCTTCAATGACTCAAATTTCGCTTCCTCCCTTGCTCCCACTTTCGAACCCGTCATTGGAAGAGTTGGTAGGTTAACTTCGAAAACACTCCACAACGCTACATGATAGACTAGGTCCACTCAAGAATTTCTCAAATGTAAAGAGTATCTTCTAGAAAACATTTTACCGCCTAAAAATATGCACAGTGCTACACAAGTTTACTTACATTGTCCCAATTGGAGGTCAGTTTCCCAGCGGACTTGGCCTTGGTTCGTTCCACGTCCATGATCGTGTCCGACGGCGAGAACCCGCTCGCTAACTTCAGCTCACGAATCAGCCGGATGTCAAGTCGGGTCCCGGTCTAGGGTGAGCCGGAGAGCGTCTCGAGGCTCGGGAGAAGAGGGAAGAGAACTTCAAGAGCGATGAAGATACGCGACGCATTGTGGAGGTCAGTTAGTTTCGAGGACTTTGGCTTCAGGTGATTGAATTTGTGTAGTTTTATCGAACAGTTGGTGTGCGCTACCAAAAGCTCAATTTAGTATCAGGTTGACCAGTTTATACGTCATTATAATGTAGTTTAAAATTATTTAACTCAATGACAAAGTTAACTGTTTTACAAAGTATTTTTATATTTAAGCTTCAATATTTTTACAACTTTTCTGCATAAAATACCCTTTAATGTTTTTCAACAATTTTTCGTAATTATACTTGGTAATATTTTATCCAATTTTTTTATCAAATACTAGAATTTCAATCAGTCATTAGATTTGGCCAAGAATTGAATCCAATTTGTAATTTGATTCGATTGGATTCGTAAATAATTCTATTCGTCGACAATTCGATTCGAATTCGTAATGGTACGAATTGAATTCGGTTTGAGATTTTTATAATTCGTCAAATCAACGAATTTAATTCGAATTCGATTCGACTTAAATTCATAGTGAATTTGATTAAATTTGTATATATATATATATATATATATATATATATATATTGGTGTAAAAAATCTCAACTTCAATTATTTACTAAACCTTAAATCCTAAACCCTAAACTCTAAACCCTAACAAAAACAAACAAAACAAACCTGGATTTTTCGCTAAAAAAAAATCGGCTATTTTTTTGGAGCTCCTCCATCCGACCACCTTTTTGCCGGTGGCCGCTGCGTGCGGCCGCGCCCGGCTGATCCGAATCCACCAAAAGTTCCGCCTCGACAAGCCGGTCAGTTTGGTTGGTCGCACGACCACCCTCGCCGCTCGGAGAAGAAAACCCGACAGCCTCTAGCTTTCCTGACCATTTCTTGTTTTCGACGACCGCCGGCAATGACGGCCCCGCCGTCATGATCGACCATTAGATCGGCTCTCCCCACACCGAGGCGCATCTTCTTATGGCCTCCCCGACGCTCCCCGTGCCTCCGTTCTCCTCCACCGAGCCTCCCGATCTGTGTGTCTACAGTGACCGCGATTCGCCCTAACGCCGCCGCGACGTTTCCGACTTCGTCGTGCCGGTGCTCACCTACCAGGAGCTCCTCCTCCTCCAGGCGATCAGATTGGTGTTGGCCCCATCGTCTGACGTTACTCCGTTTGCTCCCCCCGCGCCGGCCATTTTCCGCGACGAAGATGGAGGTCGCGCTGCCGCGTGCGGCCTCGCCACAGCTCTGCTCCACCTTTATCAGGTTAGTCTCCACCCCCCGGTGCTAACCGAACCAGCCGCTCCTCTTGAGGTGGCCGGAATCGAAAACCCCCAAATTTTAGGGTTTTTGACAATTCTGCCGCCGGCCACCGTCTCTGGCCAAATTGGCGGCCCTCCTCCGCCCAGCCGTGCTGCCCCTGCCCTGCCGAACCTAGTGGTGGCCTCCGATCAGCTTGAGCCCCCATCACCAGCTCTCCTCGCGCTGGCCTCCCTCACGGACTACCCGGACGCCACCATGCCCGGTCATCACGGCCTCGCTGGTCGCTCCCTCCGACCAGAGCCACCTCCTCGCACGCCCCCAACCACTGCCCCTGCAGTGCTTCAGACCACGGCCTCCAGCCCTCCCGTTGACTTGGCCGGCCGGCCAGTCTCGGCCCTCCCCGCACGGGCCCCCGGCAAGTGGGCCATCTCCGGTTTGACAGCCGAACCTTTCGCTGTGGCCCACACCATCGCACCCATACCTTCGACGGCGGTCCACACTTCCATAACGGGCATACGTCCACCTACAACCACCTCAGACTTCCTGACATCGGTGATTTTACCTGCTATTCTGCGTTTCGTGTAGGAACTCGCAGGTCTTTCTAGCGACCAGCCAGCTCAGGCCGCTGCAGACTTGGTTGCTGCTTGCGAGCCTGACATTAAGCCGGGCATGGTTCATGACCATATGCTCGAAGGTCATGTCCAATCTTCTACTCCGGTTGGCACAACGACCACTACGACTGCCCAGCTCAGGGAGAAGAGTTTGCCCGAGCGTCCATCCTACGCCTCTATGGCCAGATCAAAGTAGGGCAGTTGGACCTTCTCGGGTTCAGGCCCGACACCCATCCTTGTAGGTAACAAACCTACACTGATAGTCGGCAAGGACATCTCCAGCTCCTGCCGCGCATTTGGTGACCGTGCTTTTATTGGTCGCTTGGTCCTGCCTAAGGGGACCAAGCCACTTACCTCAGCCAGCCTGCGCGCAGAGCTAATGCGACTCTGGGGCATCCAGTCCTGGAGCATGCTATCCCTTGGCCTGGGCTTCTACACTTTTAGGTTCGTCGATACGGCAGACAAGGAGCGTATCTGGGAGTCTGGAATGTGGAAGCTGCAACAGGGTAGACTCTTCTTGCAGCAGTGGGTTTCGTTCTTTAAACCCACTCGTCAGGCATCTGCTTTGTCCAGGACTTGGATCAAGCTAGTTGGTCTGAGCTGCGAGCACATCTCGGAGGATATCATGTCTGGCCTGGTCAGGGTAGTGGACACGTCGATTAGACTGGATACCGAGGCCCTTCACAGGGTCAACGGTGTTCAGCCTCAGGTGCTGGTCGAGCTGGACCCAGCCAAGCCTAGACCTTCTAATGTCAGCTTGATACTGGACTACGGGGAGGTTGATGTGCAGATCTAGTACCAGGACTCCACCCCTGTCTACGTCTACTGCAAGGCGCAGGGACATCTGCGCAGTGCTTGTCCACGCCTGGCCTCCTCCAGGAAGCAGCCTACAGGGACTGCCCCCCCGACCACTGCTCCACCTATGCGTGCTTGGGTTGGCACTAGGAGGATATTCTCTTCTAGTCCCAACCACACGCCACACTTCCAAGTGGCTGCAGTGGCCGAGGTCATTGCTCTTCCTACAGAGAATGCCTTTGCCACTCTTGCCGAGACAGAGGCACATGAGACTCCCCTAGCCCCCGAGGACTTCCTTCCACTCGCAGACTTTCCTCCCGCTACGGACCTTCCTGTCCTTGGGCTTGATGAGGATCATCCCATGGAGGTCTCTTATCTGCAGACGACACTTTATGTGGCGACACCTGAGGTGCTTGCTGCTCCGAGCGAGCTGCTGGCACTTCCAGTGCTTCCTCTTTCTGCGGCAGCTCCCCTTGAGTCGGACGATCTGTGCGCCTCTACTTCGCGAGAGTCCACTGCCTCTTCGCGAGTTCAGGTACCTTCCTCTATACCAAGCTTGCTGCCTGAGGCTGTTTTGCAGGGTACGCCTATTGCTGTGGTTGCGCCGGGCACTGAGCTTGGGTCTAGTGGCGACCCCGAACGAATAGGTTATGCCAAATTTTCGGTACGAAGACAATCCCAAGTAGCTACCGACTCATCTGGGGAGTCTTCTACACCTATCCAATGCCTGACCAATAGGCAGGCCTCTCCTCCTTCGGTCGAGCTTGAGTGGGTCGACGTACTCAATAGGAAGGGGAAAGGCAAGGGCAGATCATCTACTAGCTCCTCTTCCCGCTGTCATCCTCCTATGCCGAGATTATTGGCTTGGGACGCTTCTTCCGGACGCGAGGACACTATGTAGGTTGGCACAGAGTTGGTGGGTCTCCGCGCGGCCGCCACTCCTTTCGTCCCATACCGCTCCGAGATCTTGGAGCTAGAGGAGCTTGAGGACAGCAAACTTGCCGTCCAGGCCATAGTGGGTATGTAGAGCTTTGATGTGCCACCTCTCCCACCACCCTCATCAACAGTGCGTACGCGGAGCGGGATGCGGCTTCTCCGTGCTCCTGGCTATGGCAGGACCAAGGGGCAAAGAAAATGGGGTTAGTTATCTTCCTCGCTCCTCTGTACATTGCAGTTTGTGCTACTGCTGGCCATGTCTATCAGTCTGTTGGTAGCATGGTCTTCTGTTTGTTTTTCGGTTTGCGCTTCATGGTTGGCCCCACCAGTCTTCTACTTTGTTGGTTGATTGGATAGTTTGGGGCCTTTTTTTTCCTTTCTGCTTTTAGTCTCGCCCCGTCTGACTGCGAGGACTGTTGGCCAGCAGGCTTTACGGGCTCGAGCACTACCTTTTCTTCACTTTTTTGTACTTTGTTTTTTATCTATATAGGGGAAACCCAGCCCCTAACGGGGTGTTTTTTAAAAAAAAAACTCTAAACCCTAACATCCTAAAACTCTAACTCAATTATTTATTAAATCATAAATTTTAAACCCAAAATCTTAAATCCTAAAATCTTAAGCTTAATTATATACTAAACTGTAAACTTTTAAACCTAAATCATAAAACTTTTAAACCCAAAATTGTCGATAACTTATTCTGGCGCATTAATTGTAAATTCAAACTTTAATTTATTTTTTCTCAAACAATATTAAATATTTATTCCTTATTTTTAAAATTTTAATTAAATATTTAATATTTAAGAATCAATTCGAATTCGATTCGAATTCAATTCGAATTCGAAGGTTTATAATTCGTATTCAATTCGTCCTTGGACGAATTGAATATGGTTTAATGTTTTGATAATTCGAATTCGAACCAATTCGATTTGAATTCGTTCGAATTCGAACTATGGTCAGGTCTAGGTGTAATCCTGAACTGTACATAAGAAAACATTATCCAAAAATTTTATTAAAAATTATGATCCTGTAATAGATTCTCGTTCTCTAGCATCGAATTAAGGTGCAATTATATTGTTATGGATACCAAATCACATATTCAGAAACATATATAGTGAGATGTCATAAGTTAGAATGGATTTCCACCAAAATTTTGTTTCAAACTAGACAGAATCGTATTTTAAAAAAATAACAAAAACTTGATGGGTCGTGAACAGTGAACATATAAAAAAGGTATATTTATTTGGTTTGGTTTATTTGGGTTTGAGTTAGTTTTTTAAACAAAGGCATAATGGGCATAAGAAAAATTATGTTAATTTTTAGGGACTAAAAAATTCGGTTATTATGCATAGTAAGTGTCACGCCCCAGAAATTAGGCATGTTAACCGCCACGGAGTAAGAACCCCGTAAGGCACTTTTGTTTTGAAATTTCAATCACAACTTCAATCCAAAAATATAATGATTTATAGAAATAAAAATACATAGTCTTAAAGTGGATTAAATGTCTAACGATACATGTCCTCGCCTCTAGTTCTCGCTCCAAATTTCCCCAAATCATCTGAGACAGCAGCGCACATTAATGAGGATATGCATCTCAATAAGTCGGTAAAAATACACACTTCATGCATCAAATTATATCACATGTTTCATATCAAATCGTATACACTAAGACTCTACAATCAAAAGCATACGCATAAGAGAGGTGTCATTAATCTAAGCTTCGCAAATCTGAGCATGTACAAATCACATAGTAACAAAGTTACAAACACCTGTCCACGGTCAAGCTTTTCAAAACTAAACAGAGGTTACCTATCTGACTAACTTAGCCACCCAACATAATAGAACTGACACAACGATCCCACAAAACAGATACACAAAAATCACATCACATTCACTTTTGGAGCTGCAGAGTTTCACTTAATTCATGATGGGATTCTGCGGGTCACAGACAGGATATACCCCCCTCCGCGGATTACAAATCATTTAGAACGCTCTCGCGGGTCACAGACAATATTTAACTTCTCCGCGGTCACAGATGCGTACAAATAATCCCAACAAAAACTAAGCCAGTCAGATCAATTTTCAAAACAGAACGTCTTCGTGGGTCACAGACAATATTTAACTTCTCCGCGGTCACAGATGCATACAAATAATCCCAACACAAATTAAGCTAGTCAAATCCAATTTTCAGAACAGAACGCCCTCGCGGATCACAGACAGTATTTAACTTCTCCGCGATCACAGATGCGTACAAATAATCCCAATATAAATTAAGTTAGTCAAATCCAATTTTCAGAGCAGAACATATTACAGGTTTTCAAACAAAATAATTAAACCAGATCATCAACACCAAATCATTTAATCATGCGAAAACCTTAACCTTAATCAATAATGTAAATAAAATAATTGTAGTAACCCAAAAGGTTTACCATCACAGTGTTAATATATATATATATAATGATAATCGCAGGGCTAATACATGTTTACGATTTACAGTTGCAATTATATATATTTATATATAAAATCATTGACAGTAACTACCCCTAAAACCCAACGATGCGACAATGATTTTAAAGCTTACTAATCGTAATTCAAACACAGATTATCAATGGCAACAGTACACATATCTGATTAAAAAATCACATAATTAAGTGTATAGAATCAATGAACTCATCACGTGCGATTTATCGAAGTCAGATCAAAGTGCAGGGATCAGAATTTCAGAACATAGCCTACCAAGGAAACCGACTTACCTCTCGTCTTAACGTGCTATACTTCCTTTTAATCAACTCAACTTTGCATCTCAAGCAAAATCGACTAATAAGTCTCACATAAGTTTTAGGGGGACTTCTAAAAATAATTGTGCCTTCCAGAATGATGGCTCTTGCACCTTTTTAAATGAAACATGGATAACCCTAGCTCCTAGATCAAACCTAATGGTAAATTATTTATCACTACTAGATAAATTATATAACCACGCTTACACTTTTTAGAAATATTCAACAATATTTTACAGTTATTACAGTAAGAATCCAAAGAGTAGTTTTAAAACAATAGGAGAAATCGGTTGAACCCCCAAAGTACAGGGACCTTAACCTAATTTTTCCTAAAAAAATCTTTTTTTCTTGGAAGTATGTTGGCTAGAAAAAGAGAGAGATTTTGTTAATACAATTAGTACAAATCAAATTATGCAGTATTTTTAAAATATATCATAAATGGAGATTTTTTAAATAATAAATTCTTTACACTATAATATAGCTGATATTTAAACTTTAAATTTTTTAAAATTTGATAATTCATGTGTCGTTAAACTACATTTTTTAACATAATCATACAATATTTATGAAAGGTTTTCTTGTTCTATTTTTTATTTCTTATTCTCTCACTAACTAACACTGTCACGACTAATTTTTTGTTAACTCTAAAATGACAATGTTTGAATCAATTGGTTTTGAGTAATATTATAAGAAAACAAAAATAAATTATTATAACTCACCTTTAAATTATTACTCGATAAGATTATAATAATGGTAAAATTTTTGGATTGTCACCCTTTCTAGAATGTAATTACTCGACCAGTATTAATGGATGCCTAAGATAGCAAAGTTATATAAATATTTCCTAACATGTTACTATCTTCCAAAATTTAGAATTTACTGATCGACTCAAGAATGAATATTGATATTAGTGCTGTTAGGAATCTGCTTTAACTTAACAAAATTACATAATTTGAACATGTAAATCCAATTATCAAATGGCATTTGACACCGTCAAAAACTATACAGTTGTATTTTGACCAATCAACCTTGAAAAACTCTCCTAGATTAAAGATAATTATCAGAACCATGTTCATCACCTGAAGATGAAAGAAGAGAAAATTTTGGTGCTAAGGCAAAATAAGCTCTTTACGAACTTTTTAATTAATAATTTCTTGATCCATTACATCAAAATTGTTCCCCAAACTCTATTGAGAAAGTCACAGCCTCCTCAGTCTCCGCACAAGAAACTCTAGATAGATGTGCAAGGAATTAAAATGACATCATTCCAAATGACTGGTGGCATATAATCCGAAGAGGATCCTGCCATGTTAGAGGTAGTGCATTTGTTCCTTATTATCCAGATTGTCCTTTAGTATGGTATTAGAAAGAAAATATTCTTTTTGGATTCTTTTTATCCTTTTGTATATATAAACTAGGATGTAATTCATTATTTTTGGTAAGTAATAATACCATCATAATCTCAGAAATTGAGCCTTTCCTTTAACATTGAGCTACCTCCATTCTCGAGTGCTTGAGCTTATTTTCTTGTTAAGTTATCAGAGCAATAAACTCTCTTTCTTCAGCACTTTACATTCTTCCTAAGTGTGAGCAGCTCAAGATGGCAAATAACATTCATGTTTCCCCTTATTCTCTTATTCTAGTCGTGAACAACTCTCCTCTTTGTATTCTCGGAAGAAATTTCACTAATCCTTTCTATGTTGAATCTGAAGAGAGTCTAACAAAGGTTTTTGTTACTCATCTCTTAAATAAGAAGAACTATCCCTTATAGACTCGAGCCTTGAGACAATTTTTGGAGTTGTAGAACGAGCTTGTTTTTGTAGATTGCTCCATCTCTGTCCCTACAAAGGCACATCCTCTCTTCTCCTTTTAGAAGAGATACAACATTCTAGTTATTCATTAGTTGATTATATCTATTGAACCGGATCTTAGAGAAAGCTTTTTGTGGTTTGATTCAGTAGCTGACATGTGGGATCACCTCAAACAGTACTTTGGAAAAGGAGATTTTGTCAAGATCGTTGGTCTCGAAAAACAGATCTCCAATTTCTCACAAGGTATTCTCACTGTTAATGACCATTTCTCAAGGTATAAGTGTCTGTCGTACAAACTCTATGAGTTTAGGTTTATTGCTAATTGTGAGTGTGTTCCTGATGCTAGAGAATCTTGTCGTGTAACTCTATTGATTTTCGAACAACTAGATCAAGATTGCATTATGAGTTTTCTTATTTGGTTAATGAGAACTTTAGACATGTAAGAATCTAAGTTCTGATGTTAGATCCACTACCCATTATGAGTCAAATAATGTATCTTGTGACATTATAAGAGATAAGTCTTTGATATGCCTGTGTTTACTAAGAAAATTAAAGGATTTGCAATTTTAGCTGTTGGTTTTGGGAACAAACATTCGGCTTTAAAAAAGTAGTTTACATTCACTGCCATAAGGAGGGATATATAGTAGAAAAAATGTTTTTGCTTGCATGGTTTTTCCCCCACACTACAAGTCTAAAGCAAAGACATATCAAGTAGCAACAACTAGTAGAGAGACCATATTAAAAGCCATAGGATATTTTGGCTTCACTACAGAACAAGTCAATGGTCTTATGACCATGAAGAAACATACCTTCTTATAAAGACTTATAGAGACCAAAAGACCATCTGTTATTGTTGTGATTGTTGGATCTTTCATTTCAGGATCAACGACCACCCCTTCAAAGCCCAAAAATCCATCTGCATATATTCAATCTATCTGCAATCTATGAAATGCTTATCAGTTCAATTTTGATTCTAATAGTTGGATTCAAGATTCTAGAACTTCTATCCATGTCTATTGTGATCAGGGATAGTTTACCAGTTGGAAAAAAATTAGCAATGTTCATATAATTCTTCCTAATAGTTCAAGAGTAGCTGCATCTCATATGAGAACTATTCAATTTTCTCAAGTACTAACATAGTTTAATGTACTTGTGATTCCTCATTTTATTTCCAATTTAATTTTAATTATCCATCTTGTGAATGATCTATCAGTTTCACTCACTTTCACTTCTTCTTCTTGTGATATTCAGAAACCTGTTACACAGAAGAAGATTAAATTTGCTGATAGACGCAGCAGCGGCCTATACCTTCTTTGGTCTAAGCTATAATTCAACCATCTCACAACCATTATAACCACCAGCTATATCACATATGATCTTGATATTTAGCAATATAGACTATGACATATTCCTATTTCTAAGTTACGTACTTTAAAACAAATTTATCTTGGAATTTCTTATGTTTTGAGACATCCATATGACAATTATTTATATGTAAAATTGAAGAGATTGCATTTTTTTTAAGTTTAAGTTTTGCTCATAATAGCTTTGACTTGATTGTCTAGGATTTTTTTCCAACCCCATTCTATAATGCTGTTAGTTACTTCTTAACTATAATTGATAATTATTATTGTACAATTTTGTCATATTTTTTTTATGAAACAAAGCTGATGTAAAGACCAGTTTGGAAATTGTTTCTCACATGGTCGAAATATATGTTGCAATAAAGACTAAGAGAATCATATCAAGGAATAGACTTCTTATTGAATTCTTTCTTAGTATCCTAAAGTATCATACATGAGACTTTTTGCACTTATACTCCCAACAAAATGTTTGGTTAAAGAGAGAGTATCAATATATTCTAAATATGACTCATGCAATTAGATTTCAACTTTCCTTCTCATTCATTTTTGGACTGCTTATATTTTACATATAGTTCGTTTGATTAATCTCACTCCTTTAGACAAATTATATAATAAGACACCATACAAAGTTCTCTACACAGAAGCTTCATCCTTGTCTTATTTAAATATCTTTGATTACTTATTCTATTATGCCAGATTACCTAAACTCAGCAAGTTTGAGTCTAGAGCATGAAACAAAGTTTTCTTAGGCTTGGTAAAAAAGAATAAATGCTTATAAGGTTTATGATCTATCTTCTTATTAGGGATGGCGATGGGTAGGGTCGGGTAGGGTAGGGTATTGGTACGATCCTACCCATACCCTAGTTTAAAAAGTTGGATCCATACCCTACCCTAGACCCTTAAGATTTTTTATTACTAGATTCATACCCTTACCCTTAGGGTTCGTAGGGTCTATAGGGTCTTACAGGGTCTGACTCTCGAATTAACTACAATATATTTTTTAGTATAAAATTTAACTAAATCATAATGAATATATTAAATTTTTTTAAGAAATATCTTATAGATCACTAAAAATAATTAAAAAAAGTCAATTTTGTAGATTATATTTTAAAATATTTAAGTAATATATTATATTTTATAAATAAAAAATAATAATAAGTCTTATTAGAGTTTAATTATTATTTAGTTAGGGTCTAGTTAGGAGTAAGGTCTAAATTAGGGTAAAAGGGTAAGGATACGGTAAAAGTCATAGATTCATACCTTACCCTCGACCCTACCTTTAAATATAAACCCATACCCATACCCTACCCTAGACCCAATCAAAGTCAACAGACCCTCGACCCACGGGGTAAGGGTAGGGTCCGACCCACAGGGTATGGGCATTTCTGCCATCCCTACTTCTTATAGTACTTTTTTCTAAGGATTTTATTTTCTATAAAAACATTTTTCTATTCCAAACTGTCCTGCCAACTATACTTCCTAATGATTTACCATATTAGATGCATATCATAGTTACTCCTTTTTGCTATGATAAGTTCACTACCAGATTACTACCTTTTTCTGGTTATTCCAGTCATTAGATACCTAGTAGAGGCACCTCCCTCTGTTCTAATGAGTCTACGACCAAAATAAAATTTATTTCTGATCAATCATATGATTAGATGTCTACTAGAGACATCCCATTAATGTACGGAAAATTGATGAACAATTTAACGCGCAATCAAATAATATAGTGAGTAAGTAAGGTTCAAACTAAAGGTTGGACTACAAAACTAACGAAACCAGATGTGCAACTTGAGTAATAATTATTTCGGGTGAGAAGAATGAAATTATAAAGAAAGTGAAGATGTAGTAAAATGACAAGTTTCAACAATAGAGACAAGCTGAGCATGATACCTTCACGAATCGACTGCCTATGTTAAGGTTATGGTTCTTATGAAGTCCTAACTAGTACTCGGAGTTGTCTAATGCACCTACCTAATGCTTTCACTCATTAGGTCGATAAAATTAAGACTGAAAAGGCCTAGGTAACTAATTAACGCTTGCTCTCATTAATCAGACCTAAGACTAAAGCAACCTTAATTATTACAATTCCCCCTAACGGGTTACCCTCAAGATATCAAGATGTCTCATTAATACCTTAAGAATATGTTAGTTGATTTTTCCACCAACTCAGGTGCCTGTCGGTCTACCCTTATTAATTTAGATCGTAACTTAGGTGATTAGGTTAAGCTAAGCTTTACGTTCATCAACTAATTTTCATCAACTAATAACTATTTCGCATGATAGTCAAACCATAACCTAACTCGATAACTGATTACATGATTAAAGCATCGCGCTCACAGAAAAACTACTCACTATGCATGGTAATAAAACACAAGATAATGATGAGAGAATTCATAATGATAAGAATGGGTAAAGAAGGCTTAGTCTCAATGTTTCTGCCTTCCACCCGGAATGAACCAAGAGAAATTCACTCCGTAGAGCTCCTAATGTTGCCAAAATATTATTGAACAAAACATTTCTTTAAACTAGGGCTAAAGGCATATTTATACCCTAGCTATCAAAAAACCTAGTAAAATTCGGAACATGTCTATTACAAGCCAGAATCGGGCAGACCAGCAATCGTTGGAGTTATAGCGATTATTGCACCAGGCTTTCTTCTTCTTTGCATAGCACGCTCTGGACTTGTAGCGCCCGCTAGCCTCTTGCTGCGTCTTCCATCTTGGCTTGCCTCCTTGCCTTGCTCCCCGCTGCACTGCTTTGCCCTGCAAAGATTGTGTAAATATTTAATTAATGCACGTTCGGGGTTCAACCTAAAAAGAGAACTAATATGCCAAACAAATGCCACAATCGTCGTAGGAACTATACCTAATCTACCACCTAGATGCGCAATTTTATGGCTAATTTAGCGCGCATCACCCATCATGCTCTAGTAAGCCACATGACCCCCTAATCCTCAACCATTTAAAAGATATATTAAAAGTAGACAACCTCTCATATACTTACATGATTATGACCAAATTGTAGCTATCTCTTAGCAACTCTAATCATCTTTACAACAACCAAGAGTGTGCTCTTTCTTATTGGTATTTCTCATAAAGCTTTCACAGTTACTCTTGATAGCATAAAGGAACCAACTAGTTTTGAGAAAGCTAATAAATTATCTTATTGGAAGGAGGAAATGAAGAATAAATAAATGCCTTGTATCAGAATGGAACATGAAAAATAATGGATTTGTTACCCAACAAGAAGCCAATAGGCTGCAAATAGGTATATAAGATTCAATGCCACTTGAATGGCACCAGAGAGTACTTTAAAATAAGTTTTATTATCAAGGATTACATAAAGGCTCTTAAGATAGATTACATGGAGACCTTTTTATTAATGGTAAAATTGACTTCTATATGATTAGTGTTTGTAATAGCAGCTTATAGAAATTAGTAATTGGAGCAATTCGACGTCAACAATATATTTTTTCATGGTGAATTATATGAGGAAGTCGTATAGATCTTTCACCTAGTTTGATTTCTAACTCTGTCAGGTTGCACATTAAATAAATCTCTATATGGATTTAAATAAGCAAGTAGGCAATGATTTGAGAAATTGACTTCCTTGCTGAAATTCAATTTTGATTATGCCAAATCAAATTATTCAATATTCATGTTACACTGAGGTTCTTCTACTACTTTTTGCTGGTGTATATGGATGATATAATTTTAGTAGGAGATAATACACATGACATTGATCAGATTAAACTCTTTCTTCATGATTAATTGAAAATTAAGGACTTAGGACAACTAAAGTTCTTCCTTAGAATTAAAGTTGCTTGTAGCAAGAAAGATATTCATTTATGTCAAAGGCAATATGCAGTTGATTTTTTGATAGAGGTAAGTTTTATAGATTGCAAGATTATGTATACACCTATTATGAATCACATGATGAGGTATATATGGATCTTCCACCTAATTTGATTTCTAACTCGTTTGTAGATTGAATAAATTCCTATATGAAGTTAAAAATCAAGTAGACAATGGTTTGAGAAACTAACTTCCTCATTGGTGCTACTTGATTTTTATCAAGCTAAATTAAATCATTCAATGTTCCTGCTATACAAAGGTTTTTGTACTACTTGTTTACTATGGATGACATAATCTTGACAAGAGATAATATGTATGACATTATTAGATTAAGTCTTTTTTTCATGATTAATTAAAAAATTAAGTACATAAGATAATTAAAGTTCTTCCATAAAATTGAAGTTACTCGTAACATCATTTTTTTCAAAGACAATATGAAGTTGATCTTCTCACAGAGATAGTTTTGCATATTATAAGATTATGTGTACATTTATGATTTTTAACCTTCATTTAAGTGATGAATTAGAGTGCCCAACCTTAGAGGATCCTACAATCTATAGGCAACTCATTGATAAATTACTATATCACACTAATACAAGACCTAATTTCTGTTATGCTATTCATCAATTAAGTCACTTTCTTTCAAATCTATTAGTTGAACACAACAAAGCAGTACATCATGTGCTTCGTTGCTTGTAGAGTCATCTAGGTCTTGGCTTTTTCTTCCTAGCTTCTTTAGCTTTGAAACTATTAGCTTTTTGCAATGCAAGTTAGGGTCATTGTAGTGACACAAGAAAGTTCACTAATGTAGATTATGTATTTATTAGGAACTCTCTTATTTATTGGAGGTTCAAGAAATTACCAATAATTTTGAGATTCCTCTGAGCTAGAATATATAACTACTGTATTCTTGAGTTGAAAAATCTAACGGCCAACTTATGTTTTAGATAAATTGAAGATTGATCATCAACCCCCAACCTCCATTTTCTGTGATAATAAGTCTGCATTTCATATTGCAGACAATGCAGTTTATCATAAATGAACCAAACATATTAAGATAGATTATCACTTAGTTTATGAGAAAATCACATATTACTTGGTCAAGTTGTTCTATGTTTTGAGTCAACTTTAAATTGTCAATATCATGGCTAAGCCGTTAGATCCTATCTTATTTTACGATCTTGTCTCCAAACTTGACCTGCTCAATATCTACAATCAAACTTGCGGGGGACTATTGCGACCAATCAAGTTTGAAGAACTCTGCGAGATTAAAGATAGTCATTAGCGCCATGTTGATCACCTAGAAATGAAAGAAGGAAAAATTATACTAAGGTAAAATTGGCTGACGAGCTCTTTAGTTAATAACTATTGGGCCCATTATACCAAAATTATTCCCCGAAGTCCATTGAGGACTTCATAGCTTCCTCGGTTCTTGTGCACAAACCCCGAGATGGATATGCAAGAAATTATGATGACATCATTGTAAATGATTGGTAGCGCATGATTCGAGAAGTATCCTACCACTTAAGAGGCGACACATTTATTCCTTCTTATTTGGAATGTCCTTTAATGTAGTCATAGAAAAGAATTATTCTTTTTTATCCTTATATATATATAAACTAGGATATAATGCATTGTTTTTCTATAAGTAATAATACCACCATAATCTCAGAAATCGAGCATCTCCTTCAACCTCGAGCTACCTCCATTCTCGAGTGCTTAACTTCCTTTTCTTGTTAAGTTGCCAAATGAAACTTATTTGACGAAATTAAGCTAAATAAAAAAGTGTCAATTACAATGGAGTAAGATAAAATAAAACTTTGACACATTAGGGTTCCTATGGGTAGGTTTCTAGGTCTCTAGTTTTAAATCATAAAGTACATTGTTATGATCCAAAAGATAACGTGACTAGTACCTTTTATTACAAATGATGAAAATCCGAGATACAAATCATTTGAAATCCAAAGAACAATAGTCTAAAAATCGAGTTTCAAAATGAAATAAATGTTTGAATGAATGCATACAGCTCTCTCCTACTCTTGTCCCGGCATCCCTGTATTTGTATACACGTAAGAAGACAATTGTGGTGAGTCATAAACTCAATAAGGAACTCTACAACACAACAACATCAACCCTCAACATACGAGACACAATTAAGCATGTTTAACATTTACACAATAGCATTCACAGAACGATCATAATAACAATCACACTACGGAGCTCCGGAGTCCTTTCACTCATGTCAGGATTCTTGTGGTCCAATGGTAAGTACTCCTCCTTTCCCCGAAGGTTCTATTATGCAAGAGCACTACCTTCCATAAGCCTAGATAGTCCGTGTACCATTCTGTCTATTTGATCGCACATACCTCAGGTTACCCAGTAATCCTTTAAATGGTATGCACAAACTACAATCCACTAGGTATAGGTCAATCCCGCATGCATCATAATACACATCACGATTCATAACTCAAACACACGATACACATCAAAAATCTAAATCTGAATTGGACAGAAACTACACTCAATAATCTGAAACCGAATTGGACCAACACCGCACACAATAATCCGAATCCGAATTGAACAGCGACAACACATCATAACCCACAATCCGTATTCCATAAATCTATTGTGTAATTCCACGATTCCGAAATCAAAATCACAATCACAATCTCAAAATCCACGAAACGGCGTAATCAAGCAAACATAGAACAAGACATAATGCACTTACCTTCTATGGTCGTTAACGATGACTCCACGACCTAAACCCGCTCTCTTCCTTTTCGTTCACGAAGGCCTAAACAAAAGTAGATTAATCTCTATGAAAGGTTTCGTAATCTAATTTATATAACTATAGGGTAAAGCTTACCCTACGAATTCGGGATCCTTTCCTTGATCTTCTGAGTGTCCTAGATTAATCAGATTGTCCTCTTCACCTTTGAAAAGGAACATTCGTGAGCCCTTGGGGACGTGTACAATTTTGAGTAAAAGAACGAAGAGAGGAAAACAATCCTACCCCTAATATTTAGCGCGATCATTCCTCTTCCGTTTGTTCCTTCTTGATCTTTTTCCGTCTGATAGGTTTCTTCTCCTTCACAAGAGGGGCAAAATTTTGTGAATAGTGTGTCTTTTAGACGTAGGGAAAATCTATTAACCCTAGTTTTTCCTAATCAGTTAGGGTCAAGCGGCAAAATTACAAACTACTCTCGGAATGAGTGGAACATATCAAAATAGTCATTATAGTTCTAATATTGATCACTCAAATCCACCCAGTTCTTACATACACGCTGAAATGAAATGAAATTAAACATTTAGTATAAAAAGAACAAAGTGATGAAGGTTTTGTCTTCTCCTCTCACAAAAATAAGAATAAATAGTGGGTCCGGAATCTAGAATGGGTAGTGATTCAAGCTTCCCGTGAGCACATGGTTCGTGTCTCTCAAACATGGACTTGGAATTTCTCTTATCATTTTCAAAAGAAATTTGACCAGTGACTGGGAATTCGCAAGTTTATCAATTCGGCAAAAATACTGATGAATTTCGAGGTTGGAAACTAAAATTTAAACTTTGAATAGCAAAGCACTAAGTCCAGGCCATGTTTGGCTTGGGTCTTAAAAAAATTATTTGTTGACATCTTTTTTGCTTTGTTCAGTTTAATAAATCAAAATCTAAAATTAAAGTTCATACATCGAAAGAAGAAAATCTACTTCTAAAATAAATTCTATTAGTTAATCATACCTTACCATGTCAACTTCACTAATAAGAAATGAAAATTATTTTATCCATCAGCATGAACTTTTAAAATGGTTTCTAATCCAGACAAATTTTAGTATAATGCACCTCGTTTAATGGGAAATATTATGTTTATTTTCTGTTCTCTGCCTTAAAAACAAGAGATAATTTTGGCCTAATGTTGTACCAACCACAGCCCACGTAAACTTTTAGGCTCTACCCCGAGGTCCATTTTCCATTATCTTATGGCTTACAATCGTGGGTTTCACGGGTCCGGATTCTCTCCACAGGTCATCTGACCACTACAACAATTCAATTATGAACACAAAATAAAACTATAAGTATGTTTATTAAGTATGTCCGAAATTTCTGTTTAAACTATAAAGTATAATAAATTATTAAGAGTTAAATTTAGGTGGTCCGCAGTGGTGGGACTTTACTTGTTGCGCATAAAGGAATTAAGGATCAAACATTTGTCAGTATATATTACACTCTACATTGCCGAAAGCTGCCTCATGTAACAACAACATCAAAAACAAAAACAAGAGCAACACCATGTCTGTCTTTTCTCCTCCTCCAACCAATCATGTCCCTAATAATCCTCATCCAATTTTCCTTGTTCTGTTGATTATTATACTGGGTATGGCAGAGATCACCGGTTCGACTGCGTCCATTCGTCGGCTGCCACGTCAGCTCTCCATCGGATACTACTCAAAAACCTGCCCTCAGGTTGAACAGCTTGTTGGCTCTGTCACATACAAGCAGTTCCAAGAAGCTCCTGTCTCAGGACCAGCCACCATACGCCTCTTCTTCCACGACTGCTTTCTTGATGTACGTCCCGCATTCTCCCTCGCATTACTAACTTCTTAATAACCCCGCGAGGGTATATATCAGTCGGCATGCATATCCAGAAGTCTTATAATTTTGGTCGTGCGAATACAATTGGCATGACGATTCTATCTGACTCGAACTTGAAGGGCTGTGATGCATCGATATTGATATCGACGAGGCCGGGAAGCAAGGAGTTAGCAGAGAAGGACGCAGAAGATAATAGGGACTTGAGGGTGGAAGGATTTGAGACCATAAGGCAGGCCAAAGCAATGGTAGAGAGCAAATGTCCTGCTGTTGTTTCTTGTGCTGATATTCTGGCAATTGCAGCCAGAGATTTCGTCCACCTGGTATGTGCCATATCCTCATTATCTGCAAATTCCAACTCCAACCACAGATTCTACAAATTAATTCATCATCATAATAACTACATAAAAATTCCATATCCAATCCAATTTCTCCAAAATGAGTTCAGTAGTTCCGTTTAAGTGAATATGCCCATTAAATGGGGACAATTTTGGGAAATATTGAATATTATTAACTACAGGTAAAAGTTACATCACAACTAACAGTTGCTTGAGGAGAGCAATTGGTCTAGAAAATACTAGAATCCATTGTCCAGATTTTTTGTTTAAGTAGTTAGTACCTTTCTAACTACAAGCAATATTTTTAAAAACGGATTGGAAGACAAATCAAGTTTTCTTTGTTTTCTCATGTGACAACATTGAATGCTAAAAGGACCAAAGATCTTTTAAAATGTAAATTATTTAGTATAAAAATGTTAAAAAAATTCCAATTTTTTTTTAATTTTATCAAAAAGTTATCATTATATATAATCTTAAATTGTCACTTTTAATAAAAAAATAATTTGTTTTCAATAAATTAAATTTGAATAGTTCAAACTTTTCAAGTGTCCACAAATATTTCAGCGTGCACCTAGCTACCTCAATCATTTGGCTCACAATGGTTATCAATATACGCACAAAACTAAACAATTTTAATTGTCCAATAATCTGCTACCTAATACAAAATGAGAACAATTTACTGTTTTTCCGTCATTTTTTTTTTGGGTGAACTGTTTTTCCGTCATTTGTCCATTAGTGTTGTTAGGCTTTCTGGTGGAGCATAATACTTCCAAGCCAAAATGTGCCAAGAAGAGCACTAGTTTGATTAACTTTTAGACAAAAGGAGATTAAACTTTTTACACAGTGGAACACAAGACACACACCAAGTCTCCAATACATAATTACGTATATCCATGTCGACACTTTTGTCGTTTAGAATATCTTTTTAATTGAGTATAACTATGTCGACAGTTGATATATTTTAGGGTGTATATTAAATTTCATTAAAATATACCCAAATTGCAGCAACAACAAAAAGACACTTCTTCATGACGTGATTCTCTACTGAAACTGTGGGATTTTTCTGTTGAGGGAATCTTGGTTCTTGTAGTTGGTAAAGTGAGCTATCCTTGGAAGCCTAAATTATGTCAGCGTTGAATTTTCGGAACTACGAATTCATATTTGGAAAATACAGTATGTTGAATATAATCATTCCACTCAGAACCGAATAGATTGATCTCGAATACGAAACATGGTAATGATAATCTAAACTTAGAATAATGACAGCATGTTAATATTTCTATAAGTATAAATATGTTGTTATAAGCATAGAAATGGACTACTTGTCATATTATTCATGCTGTTATCGTTGTTATCATTGTTTTCAAAAATTTGATCCAATTTTTTGGACCAGAAATCTGGATAAACCGGGTCATTTTTATGCAAATATTTGGAGTCGTTGATCGTCAGTCTAATATGTCTGTTCAACTGGTCACACTGATTTGGGTATTGAAATTAACTTAAATTTATTGTTTGTGAATGATTTACAATTTTTATTAGATGAAAAATACTATGACACTTAAAAAATAGACATCGTAATAAAATTAGAAGATATTTGTAAACATTAGGCAGTGTAGTGCTAAAATATAGTTAATGATAAGATATTTTTGCTAAATATCCAATCAATCGAACTGGAAAATGTAGTTTTTTTTTCTACAATGTCATTTCTTATTTTTTTTTGTAAATTCTGATATTCAAAATTAAATACAATTGTTTTTCTGCAATTGCTTATTACTTTCAATTGTCATTCCTAATTCATCTGACTTTAGTGTGTCGCGTGCCTAGGCAGGGGGACCATACTACCAGGTGAAGAAAGGCAGATGGGACTCCAAACTATCAACAAAACCCTCCACCGTCTCTTCAAACATCCCACGCCCCAACTCTACCCTCGACCACCTCCTCGCCCTCTTCACCTCCAAGGGCCTTACAATGGCGGACCTCGTTGCCCTCTCCGGGGCCCACACAATCGGCTTCGCTCACTGCCACCACTTCCTCGGACGTCTCTACGACTTCCAGGGCACCCACAAGCCCGACCCAGCCATGGACCCGAGACTCCTCAAGGCGTTGAGGATGTCGTGCCCTCCGTTTGGCGGGAACTCGGATGTCGTGGCACCCTTCGACGTGACGACCCCGTTTTCGTTCGACCATGCGTATTATGGGAACCTGGAGGCCGGGATGGGGCTGTTGGGTTCGGACCAAGTGTTGTTTGTGGACCAAAGGAGTAGGGCTTTGGTCCAGCAGATGGGGAGAGATAAGGAGAAGTTCTTCCAGGCGTTTGCGTTGGCTATGGACAAGATGGGGTCCGTTGGGATTAAGAGGGGGAGGAGACATGGCGAGATAAGGAAAGACTGTACTGTGCATATGTCATGATAGAAATCGGGGAACTAATATTTCTAGAGTTTAAATCTTGTACATGAAGCATTAATAAATCGTGAAACATAGAGAATTTAAAGTATTTGGATTAATTTTTTGTTTAGGGTACTTCTTATCAGATATTATTTGTGATATGTATTTTTGTTAAATTTCCAACAAATATTAACTGATTTGTTTATGCAAACTCAAACTCAAGACTTATTAATTAAATAAGAAATTGGTTCAAATTGAATTTGGATTAATTTCTGCAATAATATTAGAATATTAATTTTTCACAAAAAAAGTGTCAAGATGGTAACATCTCAATTTTTCTTTTGAGTTTCATTATTTATTTTCTTAGTTACTTTCTTGTGGTTTCAACATCTACGATTTATTTCACCAAACAAAGTAATATAACTTTTTTTTCTCTATTATTCAATTTATTCTAACTCATTTTAAGAAATTCTCTTAATAATATTTTTTATATTTGTAAAGTTTCCGATCAACATATTCTTAAATATTACTCTTTTTTGTTGACAAAATAATTGTATAAATGTGCAAGAGATAATTCCACCAAAAAAGTGCAAGAGATAACATTGTAAGAGTCAATTAGGAGCGACAGATGACATGTATACCCGTATTTAATATGCTAGCAATAATGAGGACGATAGCAATTTCCTTCGCCGTAGGTGGTCCAATTGCATTGCTAGAAATTATTTTAGTACTAGTGTACAGATCCCTAAATTCACACAACCCAAATCCAAGTCTCTGTTATCGTCTCTTTCCATCTTTCTGTGCAATTTTTCCTATCTTCCTTAACTTGCAGGAAGCTCATGGGATTCAACCCCAATCCAGCGAGGACAAAGTTTTCTAAGACGATTTGGAGGATTACCAGCTACAATGAGTTGATCAGTGTAACTGGGTTGATCAGTGATGAACCGTGTCGACTATCAATTTAACCATTTTTTATATTCTAATGTGATTATTTTGGTCCATTTTAGTTACTCAATCGTGATCCGACCAATCTGGCGAGTCTTTTTTCAAATGACGTGAGAAAATGACTGTGAGAAACTGAGTAAGGAGATCTTTTTGTCTAAACGAACATACAGATGTATTTAACAAAAAAGTTTGAAAGAAAACTTGATCAATAAAATCTATAAAAATCATGAAAGTACCAAAAAGGACTTTGATAGTTATTGATGATGCCAAGGTTAATTATTTGCCTAAAAGCACTCGATTGTGAGTCAATTGAAAAGTACAACTCAATGAATGTTATTGCACTTGAAGCCACTTTATCTGCTGGGGAAGATCCATTTGTGTTATGTTTGATCTAACATTTCTATTCTTCATTGAAAATCTCGGATCCATGCCTTCAAAAAAAATGAAATATTAACGTTCGACTATTTTCGCATTTTTTGTTCTTGACAGAAAATGCCTGATCATAAAATTCAATCAAATTATCTCTATAAATTTTAACATGGATGCATTTTCAATTTTTAAACTCTAAACATCAATTTTCCAACCAGTTTATACGATCGGTCATATTCAAGTAATTAAGGCAATGTAATACAATAATGACCATGTGCAGATTTTGTTGTATGAAAACTTGAATTTACTTCTGTTGGCCCCAATGATGTTTCGGTCCAAAGTCAAGAGAAGATATTGATGACTAATGTTCTTCAAGTTACCTTGCATGAGGCCGAGGTTAATAAGAAATGTGGTGCGACCCAAACACAAGATAGCGAAATTGACAAACTCACCATGTGGGATGCAGATATGAATGATCAAAAGTCCAATGTCGGTCTCCTAATGCACCAATATAAACACCTTATTGAATAGTGAGCTGTGTTGTCAGAATTTTGTTTTTACAATTACTAAACCAACTAATTAGTTTGAATTCAAAAAATCACAAAAAATACAAAAAAAAAATATCGAGTGATATTCACTGAATTAATGTCATAGCTTCACATAAGCAAAAAATATTTTGGTCTCTTGCCAGTTCGGGGACTCGCCCGCAGCCTACATATGTTTAAAGCACTGCCTACATATGTTTAATGGACTCCGACTCGGTTATTGATTTAAAGGTCGAAATAGTTGTATTAGAGATTAGAAGTTCTCTTAACTCTTTTACCTTTCTGTTTAATCACTTGTATTCCCAAGACTCTTTATAGGGTGATAGATTGGTTTACTCGCGAATGTAGATTAGGTTCAATTACGTCGGATTGAATTGCATCTCATCCTTGCGATCGGATGTACTCATTTTTACGGATTTTCAACATAAATATAAGTATGACAAACTTTTTCCCTAGAAAATAGCAATAGTGGGACGGGGCCTGTGAGCGTCGTATTAATTTCGTGGCAGCGTAGAGTTTACATATCTTCAAGTGTGAGTACACCTGTTGCCAACTATGCTGATAATATTTTTCCAAACGAGTATATACATTATATAATAATAATAATAACAATTGGTGACAAGAAGTTATAAATACACGAAGACCTTAACACATGCATGGTGGATATGCATTTAATTGGTTGAGTACTAGAAATTTCCCTTGCAGTATGCGCATACCCAACCTCAAGACAGATATTAATATGTTCTTACATCGGACATATTGGCCGTTAGAAGACACGTCATGACTTAGAGTTTTATTGGTTTATATTATTCAAATTTATTGATTCAGATTTAATTCAAATAAAATATTTAAAATTTTGCACAAAAAATTTATCACTAATGTATTTCCAAATACTCTTAACAAAAAATTTAATTATGGTCACGACACATTTATAACTTAGGTTGAATCGAGTCCTACTTCTAATAGCCAGGAAAGATCATTTTGAATATCGGTACTCACTTTAAATTAACTACGACTAATTCGTTCTAATCTATCACACCTCACTGCTTATGTACTGTTACTAAGACACTCAAATATATAATTACTAGAAAATTTCATTGAAATACAATTTTTACAAGAAGAAACAAATTAAATTAGCGTTGGAACGAAAATTACCAAAATGTCCCTGTGAGGACCATATTTCCAAATAGACAACAAAGATGCAATCGTTTCTCTTGTTATGTTCAACCGTTCAGATTTCAATATTTTCTAAATTTGTGGTAGGGCTCACATAGTCAGTTGCTCTTTATTTTTGGTTTAATGGAATTAATATTAGTCATATTGTATTGAGTATGAATTGTTAGGAGAGTAAAATTTGTTTTAAAATATCGTAACTTCAAACCTCAATAATATTAAAGACTTTATTGAGAGTCAGCATCTAAACAATATTCAATGACGATCTGACTTTCAATATTATAGATTTTTAAGAAATCTTAGTATTTATCACTTGATATATTATCAAGTTGTGTTATTAGTAAAATTATTCCAAGCTGGAATGTGGCAATAACTATACAGAACGCGTTTTCTTCCTACACCAGCTGACCATTGTTTATATACACGTTACAAATAATTCAAACATAGAAGGTGATGAGGGGGGTCCAATCAACTGAAAAATTAATGGCAACTGATTTTTTTCTGGCCGGATCATTCAATTCTCTGCGTCAATTTTCCATGGACCCAACCAAGAGATACCAACCAACTCTCTCTACCCGCCATTATATCTTCCTCTCGGGGACAATTGCTTAAATGTTTTCAATTAAACACCAACAATCTCCCTGCCTCTGCATCAATAAATATTTGGGAAAAGTACAAAATAAGTCCTGTAGTTTCGCGCTTTTTGACATATGATCCTGTACTTCAAAAACGACTAAAAAAGTCCTGATGTTAGCTTCAGAGTATCAATTTTAGTCCTCCGAACCTAAATTCCTGCCGAACCTATGGAAAATTACTTTTTCATCCCATTTTTTTTATATTTTAGTCTCAAATCCCAAATTCTTTTTCAATTATATTTATTATATCAAAGTAGCATTAAGTTTGGGGTCCACTACTTCCGAATTTCACCAAACGCCTAACATCAAAGTCGTAGATCTAGGTCTCACAGATACTCTCATTTTGGAATCGCTCGATTCGGAGTACGTATGCAAAAGTTATGATTTTTCTACCAAAATACGACGAACTAAGCCTATCAATCGCAATTCTCTCGAAACTCACCCAAAAACCCAGAAACGCTAACTCAAACCACAAAACACATAACAACAAAGTCTTATGCAATCGTGTCGCGGACAAACACTATTTGGAATCATCCAAATCGAGGTCCACACGAAAAAGTACCTATTCTTCCATACGTACTCCGAATCGAGCGATTCCAAAACGAGAAGATCCGTGAGACCTAGATCTACGACTTTGATGTTGAGCGTTTGATGAAATTCGGAAGTAGTGGACCCCAAATTTAATACTACTTTGATATAATAAATATAATTGAAAAAAATTTGGGATTTGGGACTAAAATGTAAAAAAAAAAGATGAAAAAGTAATTTTCCATAGGTTTGGGACGAATTTAGGTTCGAAGGACTAAAAGTGATACTTCGAAGCTAACGTCAGGACTTTTTTAGTCGTTTTTGAAATACATGATCATATGTCAAAAAAGCGCGAAACCACAGGACTAATTTTATACTTTTCCTTAAATATTTTGATCAACCTAATATTCTAACTTAAAAATAACATACTTTGAGTTTGAATTCAGACAACAATATTAAATATATATAAAAGAATTTTATTATCTTTTTAAGGTCCTACTTAACTTAGGCCAAATAGTGTAACGTTTAATATGTAGAGTCAAGTATTGTTAGATTTTCTTAAAAGATAACTATTTCAATAATATTTTTTTTACAAAGTTAAATTCAAAATCTTCCTAAGTAAATCCAAATTTCTCACAGCATAAACTAACTCTCGTTGGTCAATTCGAACCTAGATTAGTTGATATCATTAAAAAAAAGAGTAAATTGTCCTTAGGTCCCTAGCCTTTGCTAAAATCACTATTTTTGTCCTTACTATTTTGGAAAAGAGGATTTCGTCCCCCATCTTTGCTTAATTAACACTCTTAGGTCCCTGGTGCCGGAATCGGAAAATTTCTCTGGCACCCAGGGACGTAAAATGTCTCTTTTGCCCTTATTCAAAAATTAAAAAAACAACAGTACTCTTCCTCCTCCTCTCCTCCTTCTCCCTCCTCCTTCACCTACCTCCTTCCTCCTCCTCCCTCATCCTCTAATCTCCCTCCCCTCCTCCGCCCTCCTCTTTCCCCTTCTTCCTCCTTTCCTCCCCCTCATCTGCCCTCCTCCTTCCACCTCTCTCCTCCTCCTCTTATCTTCCTTCTCCGTCCTCCTCCTCAACCTATCCTCCCACCTCTCTCTTCCTCCTCCATCCTCCTTCTCCTATCATCCTTCTCCCACCTCCTCGCCTCTCAAGGCGGTGTTTTTTTTAACTTTTGAACGCAAGGGCAAAGGAGACATTTTAGGTCCCTGGGTGCCGGAAAAATTTTCTGATTCCGGCACCAGGGACCTAAGGGTGTTAATTTAGCAAAGATGGAGGACGAAATCCTCTTTTCTGAAACAGTAGAGACGAAAATGGTGATTTTAGCAAAGGACAGAGACCTGAGGACAATTTGCTCAAAAAAAATCAATGCCCCTCTCTCTTTCTCAAACCCTTTTGTGCATTTAAGGAAAGGAGCTAGCTATGCAATTACATCTATATATACCCCAACCTACACTTGAAATTTAACTTCAAGCAAGGGATAAACAATAAGCTTACTTCTGTCTAGAAACATGGCGGCGTTAGACATGCAAGTTTCGGTAATAGTAGGGTTTTTCCTGGTGATAATGTCATGGTCTTGTTGCATGGCATTAATGGACATTGGCCAAATGAGGCAATTAGCTGCCAAGAGCAACGTGACTTGTGTTCTGGTTTTCGGGGACTCTAGTGTTGACCCCGGCAATAACAACCGCCTCACCACCGACATGAAGGGCAACTTTCCTCCCTACGGTGAGGATTTCTTCAACGGCCGGCCGACCGGAAGGTTTAGTAATGGAAGACTCGCCACCGATTTTATAGGTAAAAGACCTTAAACACTTGTTATGTCATTCCCTTTTCACATCATGTTGATTTCCATTTCAAGTAAAGGGTAACACCTTTTTTAAGTCGTGTTGAAATTACCGGGTTGATATTTTTTAAAGTAGATATTTACAACAATGGTTATGCCTAATAGGGCTTGAACTTGAAAATATTTTCAAATTATTATTTCTTTTTGTCATTAGGTGAGATGTCTTTTATTTTTGTTAATTAATGTAAATGTGATACATTTATTTATAAATATGAGATCACTCATATGGTTTTAAGATTTTAATATTTTCAAATGTAAAACAAAAAAGAGTCAGAGCTACATCTATTTCGGTAAATGATTAATTGATTACATATACAAATATGGTTTTGCAGCCGAAGCCATTGGTTACACAAAGGCAATTCCAGCTTTCCTTGATCCTCACCTGAGTCAAGAAGATTTGCTTCATGGTGTTAGCTTCGCTTCCGCTGCTTCCGGCTATGACGATCTCACAGCTAATCTCTCCGTAAGCCCCATTCCACTTTCTCGGGATACGACTAATTTTCCATGAAAAAAATTCTTTATTTATCTAACTGGTGAAATTATTGGTTTTGATGGAATTGTAGAATGTGCTACCGATGTCGAAGCAGCTGGAGTACTTGAGGCACTATAAGGTGCAACTGGCTAAACTGGTTGGAGTGAGGCAGGCAGAGAATATCATAAGCCGTGCAGTGTTTGTTTTGAGTATGGGCACTAATGATTTCCTCCAAAATTATTACTTGGAGCCGATTCGCTCTAAGGAATACAAAGTTGAGGACTACCAAACTTACTTGGCATCTCGCATGGCCGATGCCATCAAGGTACACATCATTTCTCCTCCTATAAAATGGTAACCACGACACTGTTAAATCGAAGATTCAAGAGAATCGTGAAATCGATACTTGAGATGCCTATTAATAAACTATGGTACTGTCTGCAACACCGAATATGTATTATTTTGGTGAGGGTTAATATGTTTATTCTTTTTATTAACAAGGTACTTTATGAAAAAAAAAATTAAGTTACGTGTAGGATTGATTTTCATTAAAAATATAATTATGTTTTCTTAATTAACTTGCAATTTTCTCATCTTCTGTATAGTAGGTGCAATATTGTATCTTGTATTGATTCCAATTATCAAATTTGAGCATAATTTTGTATGATTTGTTTCTTTATTATTATTTAATGTGCCGTTAACATCGGAACATAATATATTATAGTAGGGTTATTTATCTTTACACTGTATCGTCATAAATGGCTGAGATTGTGCAACTCAGTGTTATGGTGTCCCCAATATTTTGATTGGAGATCATACTTATGAGGTTCCTAAGAAATAGATATCTTTATTTTATTTCAATAACCTTCATTCAATGGAAATGCAGATGGGCCTTGGATAAAATGTAATTTGTTGTGGTTCTTCCCCCGAATATTATTATTTGATAAATCTTAATATTGTGTACCAAATCATATGATTCATTATAAAAGTTTCTCAAATTCATGTGTTGTCTTGATCAGCCTGCCTACCTCATTGAATATCTTGGATACTGAATCCATTAAATTCAGCAACAAACATTTGCAGTGAGACAATAAATGTTTTTTCACCTATTTAAAATGTCACAGAGAAGTTAGGTTGAACTAAATAACTCCAACTTTGACTTTCGCCTCCTACTAGTCTATTCATGCAATAACTCGTCACTGGTTAATTCTTAAATGTCCGGTTTTAATTTGGTGTACTTCTATGCATCTCTAATTTGACTCATGTTACACCACATTTTGAGTATAACAAACCAATTCTACTTACTTCTCAGTTATCGATAAGTTATCCGTGTTGTACCCCACTCTTTGATTACTTTTATCTTGTGCAGGAAATGCATAGGTTAGGAGCCATACATCTAGTGGTAGTCGGGATACCTCCTCTAGGGTGCATGCCACTAATTAAGACACTGATGGATCAGACAACATGTGTAGAAAGCTACAACAAAGTGGCATTTGGATTTAATTCTAAGATCAAAGAGAAACTGGCCTTCCTTACGGCCACTTCCGGCATCAAAGGCTCCTATGTTGATTGCTATGGCCTCATAGCCAAAGCCATCCAGAACCCACGAGAGTATGGTATGTGTATATATTTACATGAATGGATTAATCTCGTGATATGTTGCGCATGCAAACCGGTTAGATTTAAATGTGCATTTTGGTGCAGGTATAGAAGAGACCTCCAAGGGCTGTTGTGGAACGGGAACAGTGGAATACGGCAATTCATGCAGAGGGTTGCCCACTTGCCGTGACAGGTCAAAATATGCATTTTGGGATGCTGTTCATCCAACTGAAAAGATGTACCAAATTATTGCTGAGGAGGCCATAAGGAGACTTTCATAGTGAGAGGATGGATTGAATTAAATGTTTTCACTGTGTTATTTATGTATGGGAGAATTTAATTTAGCAACTTATTGCTAATTAATTATATTTTTTGGTTTTGATGCTAAAATTATTGGGTCGCAAGAGGTTGTGGGGATATAAAAATTTAAACAAATTACACATAATTACTCTGTGATTTTAGAGAATTTCACGTTTAAAATATGGTTAAAATTTCATATTTAGACTTTTTGAGGTATTTTTTTCATCGACGTCTCGTCTCGGCTAACCCGAGTAGCTTCCTCAATATAAGGCAGTCCATGTGAGTTCTATATCCAAAATGACGTCACATGGCTGATTTGTTGTTTAAGTTGTTTGGGGTTGTTTTGATAATTTACCATATAAAACACCATTGTTTAGAAAAACGAACCGGAGGTCGACCCGGATTTGGGTCTGACCTTCGGTTTGTCCGGTCAAGCCGACCAACCACCGGTCGGACTAGAAGTATTTTTTCTTCTATTTTTTTAATTTTTGATATATATATATATATATATATATAGGTATATATGTGTAATTTTCTTCTATTAATTAATATTTATTGAAATTTCTGGTCGAATCGGATGGTTTTCATCCGGTTGGGACAGAAATTGCCCGATTTGACCGTTTTTTGTCCAACTCAACCGGAGAGCAGTTTTAAGCCAAATCCGGAACTGTGGTTGGTCCATTTGACGGTCCGACCGGCCCGACCGCCAGTCGAACCGCATTTTTTAAAACACTGTAAAACACGTAAGCAATATAATCTCAAACGACTTAAACAACAAATCAGCCATGTGACATCATTTTGGATATAGAACAAACAAACACAAAAAACAAAACAAACACGCATGATTTTAAAAAATGAGATTCAACAGTCGGGTCGATCCGCCCATCGACCTTCTGAGCATACCTTTTTTGCCAAAAACCCGGTCACTGTACGAGCCGCCCAAAATCCGTTGAGCCGGACGGTTGGACTAGACAAAAAAAAGAGAAAAAAACGGTTGCACCACCTACACCTTATTTACTAAAAAAAAGGGTGAATCTTTCTCTCTCCTCGCGCTTACTTTGCAATCTCCCTCACTGCCTCTCTTCCTTGAACCCTACTCAGCCAAAATCTTTGCCTCTCTTCCTCTCCCGCGGCCACCACCTTAGCTTCCCTCCAGCACAACAGCCACCCACCTCAGCTTCGCAGGTTCTGCTTTTGATTTGGGTTGGATGTTATTGCCTTTGGTTTGGGTTGGTTGGCGTGGCCTTTGGTTTGGCGATAATAAGATGGGGAGTGGAGTGGGCGGTGATAAGTGGCCTTTGATTTGAGACATGAATTGAGAAGTTGCTCAACCCGCTCGTGCAATACCCAAAATGGAGTATTTTAATGCAGCGAGCCGAAAGTCATAGCAAAAGGACCGTCTTTTTCTTCAATGATGATGATTAAAATTTTCAAAGAGAGGTTCAACGAGGAGTAGGTTATTTTTTTATTTTTCTTATCAAAACTATCTGGTGTATAATAGTTAAAGAAAAACATGGGGTTCCTCTACTTATATAGTTGCTTTGCAATGACCTTTTTATAAATCGAACTTAGGTGAGGCTTTCGTAGTTGTGAATGGCTAGTTAAATACATTTTCTTTGGGTCGATTATTCAGTTGTAAGTGGCATTGAGGGAATGGCTACAACCCGTCTTGTGTAATAGATCTACTGGGACATTCTTCAATTAATTAAAAATTGTCTTTTGCTTGAAAATGACAACTTGCTTGATTGTGATTCCTCCAGGATTTCAACCTTTAGAGAAGCTGTATTGCGAAACGTGGTCACACAGGTCAGATCATCGTAACCATATTCTGGATGCTCTGTTGCAATCATGACAATGCTATGACCAGATATTTATTTATGTATCTAAATTGTTGCTTGCAGTGGTTAGAGAGTTATCATATAAGAGCTCAACGAGGACCAATTAGTTGAAAACGAGGTCACTATTCAGGTATGCACCGAACGAGTTACTTGCCGTTTGCTGCGTTTACATCCAACATATCACGCGGACTGATTTGTGCTACTTTGTCTTGTGATATGTTAGGTATGTCGAACTCAGAAGGTACTCGTCCTGAATTAGAACGTGTTGAGTTTTGATTGTAATTGGGCATGCAAAATATAAACCTCCCGTGAACGTGTTGAATGCTGTTACGAAATGAGATCGCACTATGCGAGTTGTGTCTTTAAGGTTGTAGATTTTGAGGATTTGCAGGGTCTTTAACAGATTGCGAAACATATTTAATGGGAACACTTGTTACCTCCATTTTCCCAAATTATTGGATTGAAGTATCTTACTTAGTCTCGACAAATTTCGTATTTCAGTTTATGATATAGTGTAGTGCATCTCTGAGAGGACTTGTTGTCTCTTCAATTCTTATCCATTGTGTCTGATTTGGAGCTGGATTGCTTTCTGCTTATTTGTCTCCTCAACTCTTGCTTATCCAGAGTGTCTGATCTGGAGTTTGCTGCCTGTGTGGCGTGGAAGAGTTATGGATGCATGAAGGGTATATAGTTCCATCTGTTTATCAAGGAAGACATTAAACTGTTTCTCTCCTAAGCCCGCACGGATCAGCTACACTGGGAGAACTGAGGCAAAATAGTTGTATTTGTTGAAGTACTGGAATGATATTAGCTCTGACCAGATTGCTGTATGAAGGATCTTTATGTTATTTTTTGACATATTGTTTAGTTATTATTAATCAGGGTTTTAAAAAGTGTGGTGTCCGCAAATCAGGGTCTAGGGCGAGTCGTTTTTATGTTAAAATGGAGTTCGGTCAGATCGGACAATTTTCGGCTTGACTGGATGGTTTGTCCAGAAAATTAGGTCGGACCAGACGGTTTGACCAAAAATTTGATATTTTTGTAATTTATAAAATTTATAAATTATTTACATATATACCTATTTGTATTTCAAAAAAGGGTAAATTATCCTTAGGTCCCTGACTTATGTTCGAATTTGTGGTAGGATCCTTCGCTTATATGAATATGGTCCAAGATTCTTACTCTATTATAAAATATTGGTCTACATTCCCTTGCTGATGTCACCATTTATTTTTTTGATTTTTTGTCACATAAAAGACCAAAATACCCCTAAAAATAAATAATAAAAAAAATTTCAACCTTAGAACACCATGATGAACACCAAGTATTTTTTTTTAGAATAAGAAACTTCATTCATTCATAATAAGCCATCCGGCATCTACAAAGTGCAGCTATAGAAAAAACAATAAATACACTTCAGCCCCTTCGCTATGGTACTTCCCTATCTGAATCTGGCCATGGATGGGAGCGATAATCCATCTTTCACAAATATCTCTTCCAGAAATAAAGTAGTTTTCCATTAGTGACCATGCAATATACCATAGAGCTAAACAAAAGTAAAGATCCAAATAGAACTAAAATAACTAGAAAACAACAAACAGCCAAAACAAACTCTCACCAGGGAAGACGAAAACTCTCACAAGGACAAAATAAAATAAAGGGTTTTGGCTTAATACAAGAAAAAGAAAAACAAATGGTAAACAGTGTTCTCAATGAATCGTGGAAGCAGCAGTCGAGAACCGGCCCACCGTGGAGGGTGAAGAGCAAAGGGTGAAGAGCAAGGGGGAGGCCGGTTCGGTATGAGCCTCCCCCCTACCTGGGATTATCTACCGGAAGTCAAGAAACGGCTAGGTTTTCGAGAAGAGAGGGTTTTATTTTTGTTATGATGAACACCAAGTATTCAAATCCAAAAAATAAGCAAAATTTAACCTCAAATTTTAAATTGATCCCCGCCAACAATTTTTGCAAGTTCTTATATAATAATCCTAATGTTATCAACCCATTCCATATACCACGGAAGCACTCGCCTAGTAGCAAATTAAAATAGGATTCTTCTTCTCGAGAACCTAAGAACACTATCATCAAACCTAAGAACACTATGATTGCTGGCTGAAACATGATTCTTCTTCTTCCTCTCTCAAAGCACTAAGTAGCAAATTAACACCGAGACCATACCACCAGAAACCCAGGCCGGGGTCATACTTGGAGCAAACCCTAACAAATTCCCCCTTTCCCTTAAATAGGACCCTTCCTTTTTCTCGCCGCTGGGGTTGTTCTCTAGTAGTCAAAGCTTTAGGAGCTCCTCGATCATCTGGGCATCGGCGCCGACAGAGAGGATAGATGGGTTTGAGAATAGAGCCGACAAACCCATCGCTGTGGAGCCGAAGAGGGAGTAGCCGAATTTGATTCGATTGTTGGGTTCGATTATTGTTTATGTGTGTATTACTGGGTATTAAAAAGAAGAAGAAGAAGAAGTGATTTATTCGAGCAGCCAATCGTTCTGTCTTGCTAATAAAGACACGTTTGGATGCTCCCATAGGCAAAATAATGTCACTGAGATCAAATTTTTGGAGATGATAGATGAGTTGGAGATAGGGCAGGGGTATTCCTAGCGGTGGCCGCCATGGGAGAAGAGGAAAAGGACGGGAAGATAATTCGTGGGAAGATGATCCGAGGAACCACTTATTGGTTTGAATTTTTTAGTTTTGGTTTCTGGAATTTTATTTTTTGAGAGGGAGGAAGAAGATGATTTGGGGAAGAAGATGTTTATTTTATTTAATTGCCCAAGGGTATTTTCGTCAATTTAATGATAAAAAACAAAAAACAATTGCTGATATCGTCCTTAGTCAAATTAGGGATCCGATACTAATATTAATTTAAAAATAAGGACCTTATATCTAATTCAAATTATCTAAGGATCCTACTACAAAAACGACCATAAGCTAGGGACCTGAGGGCAATTTACCCTTCAAAAAATTACTTAAAAATCAGAAGGGAAAAAAATTCGGTTTGACTGGTAGTTGGATCGGTCAAACTACCTCACTCGGAGGTGAGACCTAATTCTAGGTCAACCTTCGGGTCGTTTTTTAAAACCATGTTATTAATTTCTAACATAATTTATTTACCTATATATATTTAAAAAATCAGAAAAATGAAAAATAATTGGGAAAATTAGGCTAAGGTCCCTGTACTTTGGGGATTTAACTGGTTCAGTCCTTACTGTTTAAAAACTACTCTTTTAGTCCATAATATCGTAATAACTGAGCTTTTTAGTCCCTAAAAGTCAACATAAAATTTTTTATGACCATTATACCCTTCTTTTGTAAAATTAACCTAAATCAAACCCAATTAAACCAAATCCAATTAAACCAAACCCAAATCTAATCTAACCAAACCCAAATCTAATCTAACCAAACTCAATTAATTCACCAACTCCGACATGGCATCGCCGTACCGAACCCATCTTATCGACTCCGGCATAACTTCTCCAGTTCACTCTAATCAGGAAAGAACACAAAAATAAGAAAAATCAAAATCAAAATCTTGCAAAATGGCACCCAAGGCATGCGGAGAAGAAGACGGTGGCCGAGAAGGCTCCCACCGAGAAGAAGCCCAAGGCCAAGAACAAGCTCCCAAAGGAAGCTGACGGGGTTGCACGTGGGGCAAAGTGCTCGTCACCCAACTTGGACTTCAAGGTTTGAGGCCCACCTATGATGTCTACGTCATCTCTAGCCTCCCGGTGGTCACCAGCATGGACCGCCTTGAGTGGGTCTCTTCGAGGATCACTCACGGTGAAGAGATCGAAAAGGATGACCTTGATCCCGAACCACTACGGTGGTGGCATCTGGCTGGCTGTCATTCGATTGAGTGGACTCGTTGATCATTAGGGAGAATTGGAGTCAGTGACGTTGGACAAGGATCTTCTTGTAGATGGGGTTCATCAGGAGGAGAACAGGGCTCTTGTTCTTCTTCGAGGTTGTGGATTTCACCTACAATGACTGAGGGAGGAGGAGTCAGTAAGGTCGATGAGGTCGGTGAGGTCGGGGAGGGCCTACTACTCCTCGCCGTCATCAAGATTGGGAGAGGCGGATGTGGGGTTAGGGCGGGTATGGCTTGAAGGAGGAGAATAATGGCAACACCGATTCTAGTGGGAGGTTTTGGGTAGCTGGGTTTATTTAGGTTAGGTTTAATTAGATTTGGTTGAATTGGGTTTGGTTTGGGTTAGTTTTGCAAAAGAATGGTATAATGGTCATAAAAAAAAGGGAAAAGAATCTTTAAGTACCCTGTGATTTGCAAACAAATCACTTTAGTACCCTGTGGTAAAGAACACTTAATTCGAGTCATACCTCACCAATTATCCATCACTTTGGTCCCAAATTACGATACTGCCCCTCCCTAAATAAGAACCTAACCAAACTCAATTCAACCGGACCAGACCTATATTTAATTTAACCTAATAAGGCGTAGAAAATAAAATATGAATCGGATTGAGCTGAAATTTTACAAGAAGCATCCTAAAAAGACACAAGAATTACAGAAAAACTTTCAAGAATTTTAGAGGTCTGGAAGTATTTTTTTATTTTTTAAAATGCTAAAATTTTGTAAAATCACATAAAATAGAAAATATATCCAATTAAGTTGAAACTTGTCCTAGGGATGTATTTTAGTTCCTACATTTATTGGAGGTTCTTAAGGTTTCATGGGACAAGTTTCAACTCAATTGGATATATTTTTTATTTTATACAATTTTACGAAGTTTAGCACTTCGAAAAATAAAAGAAATACTTTTGTGCCTCTAAAATTCCTAAAATGTATTTCTTAAATCGTATGTATTTTTAGGATTCTTCCCAATGGGACAAGTTTCAACTTAATTGGATATATTTTCTATTTTATATGATTTTACGAAGTTTCAGCACTTTGAAAAAAAAAATTACTTTCGGGCCTCTAAAATTTTTGAAAATTTTTCTGTATGTCCTACTTATTTTTAGAATTCTTCTTGTAAAATTTCAGCTCAATCTGTGTCATATTTTATTTTCTATGCCCCATTGGATTAAATTGAATGTAGGTTCGGTCCGGTTGAATTGGGTTTGGTTAGGTTCTGATTCAGGGAGGGGCAATATCGTAATTTTAGGACCAAAGTGATGGAAAATTAGTGAGGTATGACTCGAGTTAAGGGTTCTTTACCACAGGGTACTAAAGTGATTTTTTTGCAAACCACATGGTACTTAAAGATTCTTTTCCCTAAAAAAAATTATGTTGACTTTTAGGGACTAAAAAGCTTGGTTATTACGATATTATGGACTCAATGAGTAGTTTTTAAATAGTAAGGACTGAACCAGTTGAATCCCCAAAGTACAGGAGCCTTAGCATAATTTTCCCGAAATAATTTGGTCCAACTAGGGGCTGATCGGTTGGACTGACTGACCTAGAGGTCGAACCAAATTTTGGATCAATCTCTGGGTCGTTTCTGAGAACCAATACAAACAGGGACAATATCTTTGGGCCTCTGGAGCATTTTGGGCCCATCTTCTTCTTTGAAGCTTAAGAACAAGACTTCTACTCAGGTTCTTAAAAATGACCTGAGGTTGATCTGGAATTAGGTCTGACCTTTGGATTAATTGGTCTGATTGGCCTAACCACCAGTCGAACAGAATTGGAGAATTATGTAAAGTCCAGAGACTACAAGGTAATTTGAAGTTATAAAACTCGATGTTGAACTAATTGGCTCTCGACTCAACAACTCTCTTGTGTTTGTCTGATGTGAAAAAGAAAATTTGAATCGCACTAACTTAGGTTTAGCTATGTGGTTTAAAGTCTCGAGTGTATCAAAATCACCCGGAAATGATTTTGCAAAAGAATGGAGAGAGGGAGAAGAGAGAAGGAGAAAAGAAGGGAAAAATCCTCTTAGGGCCCTTGTGGTTTGACCCGTTCCCAGATAGGTCCTTGAGGTTTAAAATGGCGATAACCGGTCCCCGTGCTTCCAATTTTCACATCTGAGTCCCCCCGATTTGGTTCGATTCGAAAATCCAAAGTTTAATCTCGCAATTTCGGTGACAAAAACGCTAATTGTCGACTCCAGGTGACTCACCAAAGTGTCTCCGATATGTAGATACCAGTTTCACATATTTTCGTCACTTGAATTGCGAGATTGAATTTTGAATTTTCAAATCGAACCGGATCGGGGGACTCAGATGTGAAAATTGAAAGCACGGGGACCGGTTATCGCCGTTTTAAACCTCAGGGACCTATTTGAGAATGGGTCAAATCACAAGGGCCCTAGGAGGACTTTTCCCAGAAAAGAAAGCTAGAGAAAAGGAAAAAAATATCCGGAGATTGGTTTAGAATGATGGTCTGACCCGACGTACAGTTTTTTTAATATTAAAATACTTTGTAGTCTTGAGGCCCATGAACCATATTCTTTTGGTCCCATAGTATTGTAACCAGGGTTTTAAAAACGTTTTCCGATCACAAATCGTGCATGAAAGTGAGTCATTTTTAGGGTAAAAATTGTGTGCGGTTGGACAAGATAAATTTTGGTTAGACCGGACGGTTCGCATAGAAATTTGGTATGTTTGTATTTTTTAAATTGCATACATTATTACCTATATACCTATATATATTTCAAAAAAATTATATAAAAATAAGAAAGAAACAAAATCTAGTCTAATCAATAATTAGGTCAGTCAGACCGATTAACCCAGAAATCAGACCCAATTCTAAGTACAATTCCGAATCGTTTGTGAGAACCGAGATTGCAACTCTACCGGGAGTTAGGCCCATGAGCCCTTTTGTTTTCTCCTGCCCGCGGTCTCCCAAGATGTTGCTACCTGTGTACATAGTTATTTCGCTTTTCCGACTTTCATGAATTAAGCCATCCCAAAATCCTTATTTGATCTAGTATGGAAACTATGGCTTTATTTCTGCGTAAAGTTACGAATTAACATCACGTTGGATGAGCCCTGAGTTGGTATTAGTCTTGCAGATCACCGAAAATTTTATTTGTCACACACTTATTGAACAAATTAGTCAATATTCAGGTTGGGATATTGGACTACAAGAAAATCCAAAACTATCACTACTTGAATTTGGATGACGCAACACAGTTTTTATTATGATCATGATCAACGCATTACCAAACTAATAATCTTAATTATTCACCCGATATCCGACAGGTAATTAATTATGCATGCAATTTCTTCGCATCCTTATTGTATTGTGATGATTACAATATTCATTATATCGTGGGAAATGTATATACCGCAGTAAAATTCTTCCCTACGGAAATGTGTTTCTAATGAAACATTGAATACTTAAACAAGATACAATCTCCCTTTCGCATAATCACATTAAACACAATAATCTTTCGATCAAGAGCAACAAAACAAACATTAATTTCCTTTATAGGATATTCGAACTCCTCTTGTGTTCATAACATAGCGCTGATTTTATCTGTATTCTTCATCTTCTTCGTTCTTCGCTCCCTTAACCGTCCCATCGAGACAGCACTCACTCGAATCGTTAGTCTTTGATCATGTAATCAATGATAGGGCGAGCGGCCATGATGATGTTGAAGTACACTTGTTCAGTGGGATGTATGGCGTCCCAAAATATGTACCTGTAAGGATTGGGACAAACGTACGTATGCGGATTGCAAAGGATCCCTGCCTCTAAGTACCCGGTTCCACAACAGCCAGTAGTTGCCTTGTCAAAGTCTTCGGGTCATTAACAAAAAAGAAGGAAAGAAAATATAATCAGATTCATCTCGGATAATAACCAATAAATTCCATGATATTGCATGTGGAGACATAAGGAAAAAATGACGATAATATATATGAAAAAAAATCGTAATTACGATGATATTTGTTTAGATGTGGGAAATTTCAGGAAAAAGTACACTGCTTAAGAGATGATGGAGAACGGATTACAAAAATAATTCAGAATATTAGTCTTATTAATACCTGTTTGTAATTTAAAGCAATATGATATTAACACGTGGAAAAATATTACAGAGGCAATAAAAAAAATTAACAATTTCTTTTTACGAAATTAGAAAGAGGGTATAGAAAAAGTGGATTCATTTCTTTCAAAATAACGTAGAAAAATCTGGTATTCCATAAGATATACCAAATCCAAAATTAAGTTCTTGAAAAAAAGTACAACTTAGCCACCATAGTTTACAAAAATGGACTAATTGCCTCCTAAATTTGACCAAAATATTCTTAGGTCTCCAAACTACATACGTCTTTTCCGGTACAACATTACCATCATTTGGAGTCCTATGATATTTGCACATGCATAGACTAATCGATCTATTTATGCAGACAACATAAACTCATCAGTACATCAGTTAGAGTAATCAATACATTTAACATGTAAATACTGGTATATAAATAAAATTTAATTGAAAACTTGATTCAAAATGTATATTCCACTTGAAATAGCAGAAAAGTAAAAGTGCAGTCAGTGACCATAATAGCAGTTACGGTGGAAAACTTATGCCGGCGGTCACTCAAGTTTGACCAAACTTTCTTTCCATCTCCGGCAATAAAACGACTTGGCGTTTAGCAATAAATTTGAGACGGAGATCACTCAATAGATGCCACACCACTCGAATATGTATTTTCATGCATTTGTAACTAAATATCATGTAGTTTAACTTTCTTTGTTTTGTCATAATGTTTCCCCATGTTCTCAACAAAGTTAAACCACAGCATACTTAATTAACCATATATGAAACTAAAGAGTACTCAATTAAACTTTTTCCAAATTCGGAATCCCATACAACATAAAAATTAATTGAAGGACATTAAATTGATGAGCTCACCTGGACTTTTGATCATCTTCAAGAACATGTCGTAGGGATCGGATAAAATTATTTTGGCACCCTGATGCGCTAATCGGTTTTGCATTTCGGTTAATTCCGATTGAAGCATCGCGTTGAATTCTTTTCCGACGGTGGAGTAGTGATCGAGGCACTTCCGATCCACGAAAGCGTCCTTTGAGAAAAGCGTGACCACCACCGGGAGACACCCTATTGCGCTAAGCCCCGTCACAAAAATCCGTCGAGCTCCTAGGTCAAATAGGCTCTACGAATGGGTACCAACACACACAAACACTTAAATTAATTGGTATACAAGAGTTTTAATTTTTTTGATGCGAATAATTTATCATTCATGGAAAAAAATACAGCCATAAGTACACTACAACAAATACCTATGTAAATATATAATAAAGTTAAGAACATAGGTCTTTGTCACCCAAGTATTTTCCTAATTGCACCAAACAAGTACGTCTTCCGATTATAGAATACCCAATCATATTGGGTAGTGAAACATTGCAAAATGCTGATAACTTACCTAATGAACGAATCTGATTTTTTTTATTGAGATTTTTTTTTATCACAATTAAGAGATTTTAAGTTCTAATTTTTAAAAATATAATAACATTAAATATTAATTAAAATAATTTTGCTACCATTTAAAATACTACTGTGTTTAAATTTAGATTAGTCAATTCAATTTATGAATTGATACCACGTGATTTCAAATAAAAAACAAATAACACAACGTTAACCTAATTACATGTTAAGTTTTTCTTCGGGGGCATTATTTTTTTTGTTCTGGAAACAGTTGTTCTACCTAACGCAAACATAAGCCAAGTTGGTCCCATGTTATCAATATGTTATCCAGTAAACTTGTTTATTTCCAAATAACAATTCATTGAGACAGATGATTTTTTGCACTCCAGCTGTAGCACGAGGTATGATCCTCCAACATAAATGCCCATAAATAATGACAGCAAAATATTTGGTTTTGTGATTTTGATAGGAAACCGTGCATGTACGAAGGTAGCTACTATAGACCCTAGAACAGAACAGAGAATTATGTCAGGTGGGGCCCCTGTTCTATATATTTGGCACCATCGGAGTGGCTCCATTTCTTGGGGAGCAAATTAATTATCTATAATATCTATTAAAAACTATATCTTCCAACTTTATTTTGGACCAGCTTCTTGTCCAACAATAGTAAATTGTTCAGAATAAAAAATATGAACGTGTTTCAGAAAAAAAAATAAAAAATCTAGAAGAGTCTAATGTTAAAAAAAAAAAATCAGACTAACTATCGAAATCACTACCAAATTATTTTATTTATAACACCCACTCAGATTCTAGTTTGATTGGGCAGTTCTGCTTAATATGGTTTTTAATTAAATTATTCTAATATATATCACAATTTATAAACTTGAAATATGTATGCTCGCTTTGTAAATATATCCAATATTACCTGAATGAATCGGATTTTCTTATCAAGGATGAACCGCTGGTACTGTGAGATGGTGAAGTTTGTTCGGATTTGTAAGGTGAAATAGTTGATAACGAAGTCATTTGTCCCACAACTAAGAACAACCAGTGATTTCTTTACATGCTCTTCTGCTTTTTCCTTCCCCATTACCGCCGCCAGCTTTTTCTTGTACTCCTTGAAGTACTCCAGTTCCTTACTCATGCTAACCACGTTCTGCCATTATCATAAACACAAATCTTCGGATTAGACCATTATCGTCGGTCTACTAGTCTTGACTCAAGTTAGGTAGAAATTTTTTGAATTTTGACAATAAATGCATAACTATGAGTAGAACTTCGAGAATCATGTTTAAATTACTATAATATTTTACTAGTTAAATTACAATGCATATCGTGATCAGCAGTACTGCAGTATAACTTTGGAACATGGATGAATATTTATTCTAACATAAACTTATCCTACGGGTGCAATAATAATAGATGAAGATCAATGGAGCTGTGAAGAAATTGGATATTTTTTGTTAGTTTGGTTTTATTAGTGTGTTAGCACCGGCCAACTGAATCATGCTCTGTTTCAACTACTCGTAATAATTGATGAAAAGTGTATCTGTGTCCAGCCATCACGATAAAGAGGCAAATCAATCTCGAAGTTAACACAAAGAGAGCAAGATTGAGCAAATTTTAAACTGAATTCCTAGCTTGGTAACAATGTTTTTTGTGTGTGTGGTAATAACCTTGAGACATGGTGCTCTAGTGCTAGATACATCTAAAGGCAAAGCATGATTGTCTTTTACACATAAAAAATCCAGCAAAAACACATAAAAATCCAGCTTCACAAATGTGGGAAACTCGGCGATGATTATCGAAGTCAGGAACAAAGAGAATCAAATCATCAAGGAAATCCCTAGAGAGCAACTGTCGTAATTCAATAATTTGTACGGTTATGATTCAATTTTTTATTATGTTGTGATTCAATAGTTTAGTCTTTTATGATTTATTCATTTGATATGTCGTAATCATTTACACTATTGTTATTTAGTAGTTTGTTCTATTATGATTGATGGTTTGTTATCATGTGATTCAATAGTTTGATATAATGTGATTCAATAATTTGTTATGTTGTTATTTAATGATTTGGTCTTTTGTGATTTAATATTTGTGTTGTTGTGATTCAATGATTTGGTCTTATATGATTCAATGGTTATGTCTGTTAGGATTCAGTGGTTTGGCTCTTAGGATTCAATTGTTTGGTTTGTTGTGATTTAAATGTTTATTATGATTTTGTAATTCAATAGTTTATTTCGTTATAATTCAATGGTTTCGTAAATGGTGATTCAATGGTCTTCTCTAATAAATAAATTTATCTTCTACAATAGTATGATAGAATGGATTGGTCTTCATCCCAACTAATTTTTTCCCTCCGCATTAGTCATAGTGTTTAATTCAGATTCTGGTGATCCCCAGTGAGAAATAATATCTATCACTTCATCAACAACCTTGATCTCTCCATCAAAAACTTTCTTCTTTTCGTGTCTAACATTATGGATGATACCGTCATTTCAAAGTCTGAATTCTCTCTCCTAGTAGTTCTGATTAAGTTGAAGTCAATAGCTAATTCCACTCTCAGGGATAACTTTCCTATGCTCTATTCTCGGTCGTTGTACAAACGTCTCAAAGTTTGATCTTGACGGCGATCAGAGGAGCTCTTGCCTCTTCTATTTTTCTTAGTTCAAAAGTTGCTATAATAAATTTTACTAACTGATACAATGATTTAGTCTGTTTGATTCAACAAATTTCCTTATTTTATATATTGGATTGATCAATTTGATATGATAAATTAGTCTATTTTTCCCTACCGCAAATGACCATGTTGGCCCAAGTCATTAGATCAGTTTAATAATTTCTCTTTTTTATCTAACAGGCTCGAACAAGGTCGAGCACGATCTTGTAGCCCAATAAACATACAAGATCAAATACAAGGCCAGAAACCTTGTCATAATTATCAAGAACGATTGAGATACATCCAAAGATTATATTAGAGGATATCTTCATGGATATCTTAAGATTATTTCTCTAACAAGTGTTGCTATTAGATAGGCTATTGTCTATTGTTTACTTGGAAAAAAGTGCTAACGGTGTAACAAATAACAAATTTAACTATTTATTGACAGTTGTTTTTTAATACAAATATTTATTTGTAAAAAAAGTTGTCAGAAACGATATGAGAGATTGGAGAATGCATACACATACGTATACAGATATATACGTGTCGTTCAAAAGAATTATATCCAAACAACGGTGACTATCTCAATATAATGTGTTAACAATACAAGTCAATCTATTTCAAAGAACAACTATCCTCTTGTATATATATAGGTCAAACTCGGTAGACTTTATGATTAAAAATATGTTATGCATATATTTGGTTACATTTTAATTCGAAATAAATCTTAATGAAGAGGTTGTAGTATTGCTCTCGTGAGTTTGGTACTAAACTTTATGTTCATGTTTTATTAGGCGGTTGTGCTTTGAGACAAAATTGTTACCGCCAATATGGCCAGTGCTAAAGCTTTTTTAGCTGCAATTCATGTGATACCAGTTTTGTTCTTATAGTACTTTAAAAAAAATGCTTTGGACGTAGTTTCTTGCCGCCTCGTGATTTCAGATTTGTCTTTTTACTTACATTTATTCAAATTTTGCCACGAAATTAGACACGAATCTAAGTTAGCATATGGCTAGAAGGGTACTCATGGAGAAGGTTTCATTGAAGATTCATCAACATTCAATAATGTTAAGCATTAATTTGATATAATATGAACCAATATATGAAATCAGGTAACTTATCAAAAAAAAATATAAGAAATCATGTAAACAATAATAAGTACGTAATGTTTTGTGTGGAAATAATAAGTACGCACTAGCTACAGTTGAAGTAGAATTTTGAGGCAGATGAATTTTCCAAGTTCAGTTAATAGTGTTATTGATATGTAACTGAAGAGTGATACTACTACTTTTGAAATTTACCGTGAATATTAAAAAAAAGAACTACAGACAGTCTTGAAACTAAGAACTACAATTGAGATTATTTATAGGTAGATAACTTGCATTACAAATATAATTTTACACCAATGCAAGCCATATAATTACAAAAATATGAATAGTTATGAGTACGTAAAAAATATTCGACCAGCTTTTAATTAATTTGTTTGAAAAGTCAACTTTTAAAAAATTAACTTAAAATACAAAAAAATAAGATATTGATTACATAATCTCGCAGTGGAATAACTACGATTGAGACTTCTAAGTGTATATCCTTGGATCTTGATTAAGTTTTATTATTGTAACTACATATTCCGACAGTTTTTACAGCCTTCTTATGAGAAGTTGGAAGCTATCATATTTATGGTTGGCATTAGTATATAACTAGCCATAAAGTACCAACAACCTTATTTTTCTTTTAGGTGAAAACAACAAAACCATTCTTGATATTTAAGAAAAAATATCCTAAATTCATAATCTTAATTTTTTATACTCTGATCATGATAATTATTAGCAAACAACCAATACTGTTGCAACCGCATAGCGAGAAATCAAAAAAAAATGTTGTAACGTAAAATCGCTTTCTGTTATTAAATACGAGTACTGGAATTGGTGTCATTTTAATAGAGGTTGGTAAGCAAATAAAGGAGCAAGGGCTCCTCTCTGTCACTAACAAATACCTGCATTGCATATAATATGAATTTTTTTAAAAAAAAAGTAGTATTTTTTTCTTATTATTTATATTTACATATTTTCTTATACATGACATTGCACCAAATTCATCAAAAAAATTACGTGTAAATTTTCTTATACATGACATTGCACCAAATTCATCAAAAAATTTACGCGTCAAAATTCAGGGAAAAGTCACGTTAAGGAAAAAGTATGTGTGCTAAAACTACCAACACGGAAACTCTTTCGTTTGAAATTTTTACTAACTAAAATGTTAAACTCAATACAAACATTAAGAAAATTAAATATGATTTCAAGGAAATTATGAAGTTGGAATGTTATATTTTTTTGTTAATTCAAATTTAAGCAGAATGTGAATACAAACCATGAAAAATCGATATTTTCCATAAATATATCATAAGAAGTAGGTGGTGTGGTTTACTCACGCCATTACTTAATTTTATAGTTGGTGAAAGAAAAACCATGGTAGGTTGCCTATCACGCATCAAGTAAATATTTAACATATGCAATTTAGGAATTAGAAAGAGAGAAAAAAATCATAGTTTTTTTCCTACAGTATGGAGAAGAAAATAAGTAGTTGTAGTAAGAGAGAGAGAGACGCTTATTTGCGGAGTGAGAGGATCGAATCCAGTGCCAGCGGATGCGAAGCTAACTCCTGTCTTGAGCTCATCAATGCTTAGACTTGGGTCCAAATATGGAGGCACAGTCTCCTTCACCCCAACATATGCAGCTGCACCATGTGTATAATGCAAACGAAGTTAATTATTGGTTATCATATTCATGATCAACGACTACTACAAGAGTTAAATAATATCTACTTGATTTCCGAAATTCTAATCCGGGAGCTTCATAACCGTACGTGTTATTTATTTCAAACTAAATATTTGTTATCATATTCATGGGCTACTAAATAATTAAACACTATGAGACGTATTATGCACTTCATTTCCTAGATTCAAACTCGGGAATTTGCATAGTAGACAATTATATACTTACCGATGAAATCAGTGGCTAGCTTTCCATTGCTGAACCGCCCTGTCGGCTCCTGGTTGACAAAATCCTGTCCATAAGGTGGGAAATTACCCTTGAAAATTGTCGGAACGAAGTTGTTGTTTCCGGGGTCGACCGTGGAGTCTCCGAACACTAGAACGGCCGAAACTGAGTTCTTTGGAGCTCTTGGGATTGTTAAAGCAGCTTCGGAGCAAATAAAGGAAAATGGGAACACTATAAAGAGGAGGAAATGGAGAAGATTAGGTGGTTGGAAAATATATTTGTTGTTGATTCGATGAATTCCCATGCTAAAAGGAGGGAGACTTGAACTATAGGCACTAGTGTAACGACTAAGCTTAATTTAGTATTGGGCAGTGGACTAGGATTTTCTTTGCAAAGGATGCGCTTGGTCCCTATTTATGGATGCATGAAATGAAGATTTCACTTATTGTGCAATAAAGAAAATTAAGATGTAGGTCAGACACGAACCTGCTAGTTGGGAGTCATTTTTTATTGCAAACTCAATGATTTTGGACTGGATCATGAATGATATTTTTTCAAACAGAATAATGATAAATTTTTAGAAAAAAAACAAAAACCATGAGATTAAAATAAAAAAATTCCACGTAGGTCAATATTGCACGAATGAATTGTTGTTGTTGGAAAAAATAAAAAAATCACAAAAATAGATGTCATGGGTTTTTCTGCAAAAATCTAAAAATTATAGGACCAAAGTAGAAAAAAATTCACTCAGGCCAGTATCACATGAAAGAAATGTCATTCTTGCAAAAAACAAATATGAAAAATATACATGTCATTATTGCATGAAAGAAATGTCGGTATCACATGAAAAAATGTGGATAATGCATGAAAAAATACTAGTATCGCATAAAAAAAGCCAGCACGATCTGTCCAAATTTCAAACCGTACAGACTAATTTGTACAATTCGTATACAATTTCAAACCGTACAGACTAATTTACTTGTTCCTTAATGAATGTGATGTCCTCAATGGATCAACTTCTGATGTAAACCAAGATAATAACATTTACACAATAATATTTCTAATATCCTTGGTTCTCACGTTATGTTCATTTTGGTCATGGACGTTATCTTAGATTCATAAGTATTTTTTCATTTGAAGTGAGCTCATTTCATACTTATATAGGTGACCTCCTATTAATAGTAGCATACCATACTCTACCTTTATCAGATATGAGAATCATTAAAAGCATAAACGCTTAACCTTACCACTCATTTGAAAGTTAATACTTTGCATAGCTTCTAAGAATAGGATGAGTTCTAAGTAATCATGTAAACCATCTTATTGAACCAAGTTTATGGGATATATACTCATCATGGTTGAGTTACTACTATGAGCATACATTAATATGTGGGTTTTTACGTCATTCCCCTTAATGCATTATACATTTGATCTATATTAGTTCCGTTCGTCAAAGAATTAGCTATGTTGTCATTGAACTTCATATAATCAATGGTAATTATAAAACTATTAGAGATCAATTATCTAATAGTGTTATATAATGTTTATTTGGAAATGTATTAAGCACATATGATTTTGAGTCAATTTTGTACTTTTATCTTTAGTTTCATATTGTTTTAGTTAATGTTTGAGTTTTAAATAACTAATGGGCTCTCTTTATGTTGATTTATAAGAAAATAGATAAATTTGGCATAGAATTATACTTGAAAAAGAATCTAGCTAGGAAAGCTAACTTAGAGGATATTTTGATCAATTTTGGAGCATAATTTGAAGAAACTTATCGATAAGAAATCAAAAATCTTTCTTTCTTCTTTCCATGCATATAAATAATGCTTAAATTGAGGTTTAGAAGGGGAAGTTAAGCTCAAAATATTGAATATTGTTCTAACAAATTTTATATGGTAAATATTTAGAACAATATTTGAAATTGACAAATTAAGACTAATTAGGTTGACCTTTTTAGCCTTTTAGGCTTATGAGGGCTATATAACCTTATTAGCTGTAGTTTGACGGCTCTCTCATTAATCATATATCTATTTCATAGACTATATATTTTTATTATGAGAAACTAATCGTCTTTGTAGATTTGAGGGAGAAACCTTAATTGTGAGGATCTTATTTTCTTAATCTTGTTCATTAGTATTTTCTTTACATGGATTAGAATATCTTTAGTGATCGTGCGATTGACCATATGGTACTTTGACCTTGAATCTACCTTTTATATTTCATTAGTTTTGCATACATATTTATTTTCTATTTATCAATCTTGTTTTTGTTCGAATATTCACAAATTCCTTCATTTTACTTTCTTTGTTAGTTTGTTAGGTTAATCATTTATCATCCCTCTTTGAATTTGACTTGGTATTTTCCCTTGCTAGCTACAAGTTTACATGTCCTAAAATATCAATTGATATTTTTAAGGGTTTTAACATGCTTGTCATTAAGTCTTTGATGGATGTGTCAAGACTTACCATTATTTATCATATTTTATGCTCTCTTGATTACTATATACTATCATATTTTATGCTCTTGCAATATATCAATGCAAGAGACACAAAATATTCTAGCAAGGAATATTCTGTAGGACTTTTCTTAGCCATTATGCTTCTTCATCAACTTTATGCAATGCTATAAATTTTGATTAAATGGTAGATTGAGTTATCCGTGTTTATTTAGACAATTTATTGGGCAGACTATGGTGAACATGTAACCACTAGTAGATTTGGAGTCTTTAGTATCTGATATTCAATTCATATCATTATATCCTTCTAATACAGCTATAAGTCTAGTATAAAGTATGATGTGGTTCAAAGTATATTTTAGATACCTTAAAATCCTCCTCAAAATAGCTAGTAATCATTTCTCGTATTGCATATGAATCTACTAAACTTGCTAACTAAATAAGTAATATAAGAGTTTGTATAATTTATTAAGTAGATCAGACTTTTTATGATCTATGCATATTTTAGTTGAGATACTGGGTCTCCTTAATTTTTTGCTAAATATTAATTAGCAAAACTATATTTAAATACCATATGGTTTCACTCATTCTCATATGGGTTCCTATGGTTCAAAAAGGACAAAACGAGTTTGACTTTGCCTAATTATTCTCAATTAAGTCTCTCCATCCAATTTGATATCCTTTTAATGAAATATTATATTTAGTAAATGATGTGGACTGCCACGTAAAAAAATTTATCTAAATGTTTGCCTTGATATGGTCAACAATAAATTATATTTTTATTATCAAAATTTATGATAATATTTCAAAACATCAATAATCATACATAATTTTTCAAAAAAGCACAATTATTTAAACCACCCACATGTAATGGTACGTTGCCTCCCTTATGACAGATGGCCAGCAATGACTCATACATCCTCCATACCAGTAGCAGCTTTTTCCATATATTCTCTGCTCAGCTCTCGTAAGTGGAGGTTCTCAATGTTGGGAATCTTCTGCATGTGCTTGTCATCATCCTCAATCGCGTAAGACACATGCACACCATGTGCTTAACCCACTTCCTTGGGCTGAAGACCATTAATATTGCCAAGATACTTAAGGAGTCCAACTTCGGGCTAAAGGCCACCTCCTCTCTACTCAATGCCACCTTTGTTGCAACCTCCTTGTTGACCACCCGAGCTTTATAGCTAGTCTCCCATCTTTTTCAAGGATAATTGTAACCCTAACCTTATTCTCATGCTTCCCCCCTCACCCACCACCTTCTCTTACTTCCTTGTTATTATCCCAAATATTAGGGCATTTATCATTAACCTCAAATAGAGCGAGCCTTTATTAACCCCTTAGAAGTTCTCGAACCCAGAACCGAACCCAAACCCAAAGCCATTGTTCTTGTTATTATTGTTACTATTGCTATTACTAATTAAAGCTTATGATTCGGGCCCACTAAGTCTAGTAACAAATGGGAGGTTATTGTTGTTGAGGATTTTTTTATTGTTGTTGTTCATTGCTCACAGGGAGGACGACCATTAGGTTTTGCAAATGAGACCTATCCATTGACCACTTGGTTCTTGATGACTTTGGTCACTACCCTAGCTGTAGGGTTGGTCCTCCTGAGTTTGTTGTAAATCAAAAATCTAGAGTATGTCTTAAATAAAATATTATTAATAAATTTGATATTAAAATATTATTTACCAATTCTACATCTGGATAGCAGTTTGGATATAAAAAAAATTCATGTGGTAGTCCACGTAATTAAACAAAATGGTATGTTTTTCCAAAATAAATCTTAAGTGGACGAGGGACTCAATTAGGAATAATTGGACAAAGTAGGACTCATTTTTGATCTTATTTAAACTATGGGGACCTAAATGCTCATATAAGAATAGGTGAAACAATAGGGTACAATAGTCATAACCGAAAGTTTGTCAAAAATATTGGATTTTTTAGTATGTTCTCAACATAGTGAGATTGTGATAAAATATTTTTCTTAGTCGTCCTAGAGATTTTTATCCCTTTTATGAAATCTTTTATATCCATATTTTTCATGTCAAAGTTGATATTCAATATATTCTTTTTTGAGAGGGAATTTTAGTATATTCTTAATTTGCAAGAGATAACATCCCACCAAAACATCCATTTCTTTGTGCATGAAACAAAACTATGCAAAAGAAGTTCGCAGTCCAATTTGAATACAATAACTGATAGGATTGAAATTTATTTGTGCTCAATTGAATTTTTGTAGGGCCACTTTATCATGTCCAATTTGAATACAATAACTGATAGGATTGCAAAAGCGCTTGGATTTCGAGTGACGATGCATTCCATGACCAGGTCGCCAATGTTGATTGGCTAGCCATATCTCAATTACAAGATCAGGTCATGAGGCTCCAATACTAGCAGATCATTGTTTGGTGAGAGAGCATGATATTTCATCTTTGCTCCTGACGTCGGTCATATGGATGCGTCTTCTCAACATGGCACCGCTCTTTTGATCAGAGCAAGATATTAAAAACTTTTGCGAAGTTCTTAAGGTTCTTGAATTAAGGCATTCCCTCGTATCAGAGTGCACACAAATCTCTTTCCGATGAAATCCCTAACTAGTATGGTGATGGCGAGCGGGATACAGTACATGAGGAAGACAGGGTAAGTGAACATGTAATGACACAACTCACGGACGCGCATTGCCTGTGATTACTTGATCACCAACAAAGGAGATTCCACTGCAAGACCAAAAATTATTTTTAAAAAAAATATTTTGACCGTTAAGAGTTTTATTTAAGTAAATTAGGAAGATTAAAGTATGTTATTGTGAACAGTAAACATTAAAACATAGACATCTTTAAATCATATGAATGTCAGAGCAATTTGTTCTCAAATTGCCAATAAAATAATTCTTTATTTTTTGATTTAGCATAAATTAATTAACTCATCACACTAATACTTTCACGCTGTTAACATTTATAGAAGCATACAGTTCATTAATACGAAACCACACACCGGAGTTTATTCACGTAATTGTCCTCCTGGTGCAATGTTCGTTATATTAAGATATTTATTTTGCCGGTAATAAGCAAGAGCATTTCAGATTCTGTTTTGCATTTGCATATCCCGTTCAACCTAGAAAATGAAAAATATGTATCGTTTCTTCTTTTGGAAATATCAATCATGTCAGTTTCATATTGCAGGTTAAAATGAGTGGTACAATACAATGCACGTGTAAAATATCTGAACGCGAATTGTGGGCCTGGGTTTCAATCAACCAATTTAAGATATCCATTAAGAAGGCCCACAGTTGGCGAGGAGAGCAACAAAAAACATTATGGGTTCAAAAATATCAATTAATTTCAAGTTAAAAATTATAATTACAATTTACCATTTTTCTCGATGATCGGGATACGCTTGTACCTTAAAGAATTGAACTTAATTGTGTTAGAGGAAGTCGGAACCATAGAGTATTATTCACATATAATACATATACTCTCGCTTACGTTAGCACAGTGGCTGAATTTCATTTATTGCTGTTATGTTCAACATACATTTTACATAATTCATGTAATTAATTTAGACCAATTTTATCTTTTTGATTTTTTCTCAGGTGTAAACCCTTACAAAGAGATATATATTGGGTTTAAAAGAGTTACTTAGCATAGTTATTTACAAATTCGGTGTTAAAAAATTCTTTTATGAATTTGGTATTCACGTGAATATTCGAATTTGTTTCCGTATATTTTGTGCATTGAATGCACAAATTAATTATTTGTGTATATATAAAAAAAATTCGTGTATTAATTGATATAAATATCTGACAATTTATGTTTTATAAAATGTATGGTACTTCCAAGAGACAAATGGCCACCGAATACAGTAAAACTCTTTTCCCACCAGCAAACTAATAAAACATAAACTACTGGCTTTTATAAAACATAACCCTTTTTAAAATTCGTGTATGTGAACACCGAATACAGTAACCCTTATTAAAAAACCTATATAGTCACTTATGATATAGTCGAAATTATCTATCAATATCAATAGTATGAATCCTTGAGTGACCGGACCACAGTCCATACACCAAATTAGTCTAGAAAGAGAAATGAATTGCTGGCATCAGTGGTCCATTTATTTGCATATATTGTTAGATGTCATCTTCATTCTATATCTATATTACCTGGCATAGCACAACTTTCTTGTACTAAGTTGGTTAAAAATCGGATATATATATACATATATATATATATATATATATTCCAAAGTTGATTATTGATAATCAAGAGTACTTTACTCAATGGCACAAGATGTAAAACACTAAATTGATAAAAGTTCGTGATTTTATTCTACAGAAAAAAATTGACCATTGACAATGCAACCGTTCCGGTAACATATGGTTATGGTAATGTCATTGCCAATGCAACCGTTCCGGTAGCATTTTAAACTTATAATTGCGAGCCTTCCAAAAGAATTGTTCCCTCTAGACTAAATCAATCCCTCCAACTAGGGGTGAGTATTTGAATTATCAGAATTCGAATTATCCGAAATTTGTATTATCCAAAATTTCCAAAATTACTATTTTTGATCCGAATCAGAATTCAAATAAAAAAATATCTGAAATTTCAAATACGAAATTATTTTGGATACGGATTCAAATAATCCGATTTTTCAAATTTTTAACAAACATATATAGGTAATAAACAAACGTAACATTCACACAAACCTGTAATAAACAAACATAATAGTGCTTTGCAAAATAAAATAATAAAATCCAAACATTCAAGATATCTCAAATTAACAACCGTGAAAACCAAAACTTTCATAAAAATAAAATAAAATTCATACTAAAAACTCATGAAGTCGTGGCCTTTTAGTAAAATTAATAGGCTTTTAAATTTATTTTCCAATTACTAAAGAATTGGCACAAGCCCAATAGAGACACACACTTTTAATCCTATAATTTATTATATATGTTTTAGATATTTTGGATATTTGGATAATCCAAATTATTTTTTTAAATCCGTATCCGAATCTAAATCCGAAATAATTTTTTTGGATTATCTGAATTCAAATCCGAACATAAAATTATCCGAGTCCGAATCCAGAAAAAAATTTGGATATCAGATTTGGATTATGGATAATAGATTTTTTACTCACCCACACCTCCAACATTCTATTGTCCTCCTCATCTTTTTCCGTTTCTGAAAAATACCCAATAATTTCTCTGAACTTTAAACTAAATGTTAGTTATAAAAGTTTCAGAAAATTAAGCAATTCTTTTTGGATAGTCGACAATAACCTTCAGATTCTCTTCTTTTTCAACCCACTCAAAATATAGTCTTCAATTTCAGGCTCCAACATGCCACCCAATTTTCCTTGGTAAAGCTATTTTGGGTTCAAGAAGTTCTAAGATCTCAGTATTACAAATACTGAGAAAGTCGGTCGATTATAGATATTAGATATTTCAATCAAGGGAAAATTACCCTCAGGCCCCTCTGGTTTGCGGAAATTCGTGTTTTAGCCCCTCTATTATTTTTTATTAGCATTCAACCCTTGAATCTTGTCAAAAGTGCATAATTTAGCCCCTGTCGCCGGAATCCGACGATTTCTCCGGCGAAATGGCACCTAAGATTACAAAAATACCCTTTTCCTTTAAAAAGTAAATAAATAAATTGAAATACAATAATAATTTGTATTGAGCTGAAATTTTTCATGATGCATCCTAAGAATATACATGATTTACGTAAAATATTTCAGAAATTTTTGAGGTACAGAAGTATTTGTTTTATTTTTTAACGTGCCAAAATTTTGTAAAATCATATAAATAGAAAAATTGTCTAATTGGGGTGAAACTTGTCCCATGTATCTTTTAGCATATTTAATGAATTTAGGAATCAAAAAGTCTGGATTCTCATGAGCCAATTTTGAAATAGTCTGCAGATACCAAAAATATAGAGTTTTAATTTATTTTTTTACTAAAGATGGAGTCTTTAGTAAAGATTCTAAAGGACACATAGAACAAGTTTTAGGTCCTAAATTCACTAAATATGCTTAAGAACACATGGGACAAGTTTCAGCCCAATTAGACAATTTTTCTATTTTATATGATTTTACAACATTTTGGAATGTTGAAAAATAAAAACAATACTTTTGTGTCTTCAAAATTTCTGAAATATTTTACGTATATCATATATATTCTTAGGATGTATCATGAAAAATTTCAGCTCAATACGAATTATTATTGTATTTCAATGTATTTATTTACTTTTTAAAGGAAAAGGGTATTTTTGTAATCTTAGGTGCCATTTCGCCGGAGAAATCGTCGGATTCTGGCTACAGGGGCTAAATTATGCACTTTTGACAAGATTCAAGGGTTGAATGCTAATAAAAAATAATAGGGGGGCTAAAACACGAATTTCCGCAAACCAGAGGGGCCTGAGGGTAATTTTCCCTTCAATCAATTAGGAGTGTGTTAGAAAGTGGTGGGCCAAGGCTAACTAAAATGAGCACAGCCCAGGTAACCACCCAAACCGCCCAACAATAATGATTTTGATACCCACAAAACCGATTTACGGTCCAGCTTTTTTTCACATGATTTCAAGTACTTCCATTCCCTTTTATTGGCGAAATGACGACCTAGGTGAACTAATTTGGACGGTAAAAGATTTGTATTTACGAGTTCAACTGAAACGAACATAAAAAAAAATTATTTAGATAGCCTTTCCGTAAAATAACGTGATATTTTTATTCTGAATATCGAAGATTGAAAAAAATTGAACTATTTGAGATCTGCCATAAATAGAAAATTTGTGAGATCCTAAATGTTGTATATGCTAAGTCACCATTAACTATGACAACAGAAAAAAAAAGTCCTAATTTCTTGCAAATTAATTTTTTTCACCAAATCGACTAATCTGATTTTTTAAGATATATAATCATAAAGACCACAAAATTCATTTGTTCATCACCTGTTACAAGAGAGGGACACGATTGAGTATATGAAGCGTGTCTTGTTCTCTGCAGAAAATGGTAAAAGCGTCATCGTGATGCGTGTCAATGGGTGGAGGAGAGAAAAAGGAGAAGGGGGAGGGAGAGGAAGCCACTCGCGAGGGTGGGAGAGAGAGAATTAAGGTTTATGGTAATTTAATTTTTTTTAATAGTTCTTATTCGTATAATATGTTTACATTTTTAAGAATACATGATTTCTTATTATATGTAAATGATATGTCCGGTTATATAACAAAATAGTATTGATTACGTCAAAATGACGCATCCGATTATATATAAATGTTATGATTGGTTATAATAAATGGCATATCCCATATATTAAAATGGTATGGTTAATTATATATAAATAGCATGTCTAATTATATAAAAGTGGCATGTATATTTATATTAAAATGATAAATCATATTTAAATTATGTGTCTAGTTATGTAAATATGACAGAATTAATTATGTATAAATAGTATGTTCAATTATATTAAATGACATATCATATATAAATAGCATATCATGTTATATAAAAATGACATGGCTGATTATATCTAAATAACATATCTCATTATATTAAAATGACAATTTGATTATATCTAATTACTATATCTGACAATTAGACATGCATATGTCATGTTCAAGAAATGAATGATATAATTAATTGCTCCAAAAGAAATTAATTTGCAATCAATCAATCAATTTTTTAGAGATAAAAGTAATAAATACACGCATACAAATTAATTTTTAAGGAAAATACAAAAGAGTAATAAATACTCGGATTAAATAATCTGTTAAAATAATAAATATAATAAGAGAAACAAAAATTGCCTAAAAAGAGTAATAAATCCGCGTGGGTCGAGGAGGACTCGTACTCTGATACCAAAATTACCCTCGGAGACGAGCGACAAAATTCTGCCGTTGGATCTTTGCACGCGCGCTTTTATACAAAATCTGCGGCTGAGATTAATTCATGTACGTGCGGGAACCTATTAAATCTTGAATTCATGTTCCCTGTTAAACACTAGTCAACTCTTGCAAATATATGCGATCCATGATATTTCTTGCAAATTAATTAACAAGTCGATTCTTTGATTACTATAATCATTCGTATCCACTTCATCCCTTCTTCAACACTTAAACCAAATACCAAACTAACCACTAGCACCAAACCAACTTCGTCACCTTTTGTCTTGCTACGCCCTTTTAGTTGAAGTAAAGAGAAAGCATCTGGTTCCAATCATTTTAGAATTGGAAATACCTAACAATTATGAATGAAAAATAATTAAAAAAGGAATTAGGGTTTGTAGGTGGGTAGAGGCTATTATCCACCTCTCTTCCATTTCTGTTCATACTTGAAACCTACTCATTGCTTCATATTGTATGTTATCTTATAAGTAGAGAGAAATAAGTAGAGTAAATAAATTGTGGAAGGAAGAGTTCAATTTAGGTCAAAATGAGTACAGCCAGGTTTATTAAGTGTGTTACTGTGGGGGATGGAGCTGTAGGGAAGACCTGCATGTTAATTTCCTATACTAGCAACACCTTCCCAACGGTAAACTAGTGCTCTAATTTTCTCGGTTCATTGTTTCCTTTATTGGGTTCTTTATATTTTGTGTAATTGTTAATATTTATATGCAACAATTTGATATTAGTGTATATTCTATGCTTTTATGCGGGATACAGGACTACGTTCCTACAGTGTTTGATAACTTCAGTGCTAATGTGGTGGTAGATGGTAGCACGGTGAATCTTGGATTATGGGACACAGCAGGTAATTTTCGTTCTTCAATGTACGTTTTTTTTTTCTAATATTCAGATACGATTAAGTTTGTTTTAAGAAAATTTCTCAGTTATACATCTTATATTCTTAAAATATGAATTTAAAAACTTTTAAAATAATTATAAATATTTTATCAGTTAACCAACTCTAGTTGGTTACGATTTGTTGTCTTTCATGAGTTGGTTGAAGAATTATAATCCCAGCTAGGGGATATAATAATATTATGGTTGATTGATACAGAGGGAACATGAAATTGAACATGATCATGTGGGATATTGCAGGGCAAGAAGATTATAACAGGCTAAGGCCATTGAGTTATAGAGGAGCTGATGTGTTCCTGTTGGCTTTCTCTCTCATAAGCAAAGCCAGTTATGAGAACATTTACAAGAAGGTCTCATATTTTGTTGTCATTATCAAATCTTTCTTTCCCACTCGGTTTTCTCTGGTTTGTTAAGTGAAAACCTTTGCCAATGGAATTGCAGTGGATCCCTGAGCTAAGACATTATGCTCCAAATGTGCCAATTCTGCTTGTCGGGACCAAACTCGGTGAGTATGGTTTCGTTGCCGACACTCTTAACACTCACAATATTTTTTCAAATTACATTATTAGTATGCACCGCAAGTATCGCACCCAACTCGTTCTGATTATTCACCAATTTATTTACCACATGAGGTTATTTTACAGTCTTATTAATTATTGACTAAGGTATGTCATTTAATATATATATATCCAACACTTAATATAAATGCAGATTTGCGAGACGACAGACAATACTTGATGGACCATCCTGGATCTACTCCGATAACAACAGTGCAAGTAAGTATTAATCCGAATTCGTCAACTAGGAACCTCGATAATCACATTATTTCTGTTAAACAGCATACAATATATGGTTAGTCTCCTAAGATATGGTTTCAAAGGCATAACACAAAAGAAAATGTGCAGGGAGAGGAATTGAGAAAAATGATTGGAGCTGTTACTTACATTGAATGCAGTTCAAAGACTCAGCAGGTGATAACAATGTCAATCTGTCACGAGAATTTCGCAGAATTTACAATTTGATATTACTCAAACCTTCAATTTACATAGTATTCTTGCATAACATTTTTTGTAAAAATACATCGTAATCAAATAGAAAAGTTACAATTGCATAATCAAGTTTCTTGGGCTAATGTCTTTTTTTTTTCCACGAAACGTTTGTCTTGTAGAATGTGAAGGCTGTGTTTGATTCGGCAATTAAAGTTGCAATAAGGCCGCCGAAACCAAAGAAACAGCAGCAACGCAAGCGGAGGATATGCACTTTCCTGTAGCGCATAGGCCCATTCAGCTTTCATCCAGTCGACGCATAAGCTCAATTCAAGGGCCCAATTCCTCTGAGACCATTAAATTTTCCCACGAAAATCATCCATTTCAAAGATTTATATATATCATCTCGTTGTAATCACACGAAGCATAAAATGTAATACCTACTGAATTTTGTAAATTTTGAACCGTATGTATGCGGAAAAATCTAAATTTTACAGGTAAAGGAAGTCCATTATTTTATATTATCCAATTGTAGTGATTATTATAGCGCGTAACGATGTAGTGGTTCAAGTGGCTGTAGAATTGCAAAAATATGGAGTAATTCTCTAATGTTGTCTCCCATTAAATCCCTAAAAAAATAATGTGTTTGATCCAAAATTAAAGTTGAGTTTACGTTTATCAATAGCATTGATCTATTAAATAATAGTTTTTTATTGTTCATCAATTATCAGTGGAGGGTAATTCCCGTTTTAATCATTGTTGAGACTTCCACAAAAAGACAGGTGATTTTCTATGTTATAGCTGTTACATTGTCTTTTAAGAATTTGAATTTTTGTATTTGTATTCAATATCCAATTTCTCAAAAAGCTAAATCTGCCATAGTGTTACGGGCTAATTAAAATCTTCCAAGGAAGACCAATTATGCAATGTTTGTCCATCACAATGGTCACCAAAGTGAGATGTGTGTATCGGTTCTTAAAGGCCGCTTTGACTTTGCTCTTCCATTCCTGTGCTTCAAAGAAATTTCCTTTTCAACCATTCTCGGTTTTCACAACCAGATAAATCAAAAACACGATTTACGATAAATGATAAATTAGGTCAAAGACATTGCTGTTGTAACTGTGGTCAAAATGTTTCTGTAGCAGGCATATAATATTAAAAATATTTGAAAATTGAATGATGTGTGAGAATAACTTGTTCAGGTTAGGACAGCTTTACTTGCAAATTGCTAATCCGAAATAGAGTTGATTTGGTCTAAATATATGGTCGAGTCGTTGTTACATGTCTGCCGCAACTTTTCCGAAAATTGAACTATGTTCGATCCGAGTCTAACTTTATAATCGGAGTAATAATGTCTTGGCTAAAAAAAATTAGTCTCTTGGCGGAAACCTTTAAAAAACGTCACAATTGAAATTAATGGCAAGCTGTAGGAAACATCGAAGAGAAGTATTAAAATAGTAATGACCATGATATATGAATTGCTAAAAACATGATTTCTTAAACAAAGTGGTATGGTTATTTTTAAGCGAAGACATGGAATCAGGTGTATGCATGTTTTGTTTGGTATTAGTGAAGGCATAGTTGCATGACATGCTTTATTATGCATTTAGTCATGTTTTATCATAGATAAAGTCATAATATATGTAAAGGCGTAGCTTTTTGTTCAAAGTGGCGGCGTTTACTAATCGTTCTAGGCATGATTTAATGTTGAAAAAGGCATGTATGCTATTGAGTAAAGACATGGTTAGTGTTATAAGTGGATTGATATAAATATTTGAAGTAGAATGAAAACAAAAAATGAGTGAGGGACGAAGAAGACGAGAGGAGAAATGAATATTCAAAATAGTATATTACGCTAGAAAATTAAGAAGCTTACGATTTACCTACAATTGTGGAGGGAGAAGAGGAAGGGAAAATTGCCAATGGTGAAGAAGCGAGGAAGAGAAACGTCTTAGATTTACTTTCCTCAGGTTTTCTAATTAAATGGTTACCCATAAACCCGTTAAGTGTATGACCAGGATTCTCCTCTGTACGTTGAAGAGGTGGTTTAGTCCTTCTGCACTGAATCCAAACACTTGAATGTACATAGTGTCCCTCTGCACGCAAGGACATGCAAGTTTTTTAGCGATTATCTGCTAATCTAGAAGAATTTATAACTTTGCATGATTGTACATCATCTCTAGGAAGAAACTCGATGCTGCAAAAAATTCTAGTAGCTAGCAAAGTTACCTCATTAATTGAGGATTTTACTTGAATCCAAACACTCGGAAGGACATTTGACAAACAAACTCGAGCATTAGATAATGGAATGACGTATGACCAGTATGAGAAATCGAAAGAGTTTGACCATTACCAAAAATTACTTTACTAGTGTTGTTGTGCTCAAAATATAGATGAAGGTTTTGCAATTCAAAGATAAGGTGGTGCGTTATCCAGGAATCCAAAACCCATTGTGAACTATAAAGAAAATAAGAACTCGTAGCTTGGTCATCGGTGGAGCAGGAAGAAGAAAAGATTTTGAGAGAAAGATTTCTCACTTTTCTCATTAACTAAAAAAGTGTATTACAGGGTGTATTTGTACAACCTTAAAAAGGAATCTTTTTCTAGAGAATAATTCCCCTCTAATTAACTCCGTACAAGACAAAAAGAAAGGATAAAACAGTCAAAAATCCTTCATTTTGGGAGCTTGCTGACGTGGCACTTGATCCTGATAGATGATCATTGGATGCCTTATCCACGCCCGCAAATCTACTTCGTGCTCTATGATGGGAGGAATATTCTCCTTGTCCCGTAAGAGAAGCTCACATGTGCGGCCTCATTTCTGCTTGTGGGCATCTCACAAGTGCGAGCCTCATTCCTGCTTGTGGGCCGTTGTGAGGCCAACTCCACATGTAGAACCCAGAACTTATTAACTATAAAAGCAACAGTCGACCCGAGCATTCTTAAGTTCAACTTGGCTTCTTTTAGTTGTTCTTCGAAAAGCTTCTTTTCCTTGTCAAGTCCATCAACGCATGGTTGTAATTTTAATATCCCCCGCAAGTTGGACGAGAGGTGCTGAGCAGTCCCAGCTTGACCATAAAGGAATAGAACAGATATGGAGATAAGGGTTTAGTAAATATATCAGCCAATTGGAGCTCCACTGGAACATGGAAGTGACAAACAACTCCATGGATGATTTTCTCTCGCACCAAGTGACAATCGATCTCTATGTGTTTGGTGTACTCATGAAAAACTGGATTTTCTACAATGTGTATTGCGGATTTGTTATCATAAAAGACGGCTACAGGCATCGGGTACTATATTCCCAGATTATCTAGGACGTATGTCACCCATTGAACTTCACAACTTAACGAGGATATAGCCTTGTATTCAGCCTCTGAGGAGCTGCGCAAAACTGTTGGTTGTTTCTTAGATTTCCAACATACCAAAGAATCACCCAAAAACACACAGTAACCTATTGTAGATCGTCTGGAATCTACGCATCAATCTCAGCTGGTATCACAAAAACCAAACAACTTTACTTCTATCGAAGATGGAAGAACAACCCCAGACTTGGATGCTTCGTGACATAATGAAGGACTCAATGTAATGCCTTATTGTGCGTCGCAAGAGGTCTGGTAAGAAATTGACTTAGTTAATGAACTGCATAACACAAGTCCGGACGAGTGTTAGTAAGGTAGAATAGCTTTCCAATCAGTTGCATATAAGTGGATGGATCTTCAAGTGCTGGAGAAACTACAGATTCTGGATCTTCTGATAGTTATAAATTGTGAACCATTGAAGTGCACATCACTTTACAATTCTCGAAGTCTGCATCCTGTAATATCTCGGTAGCATATTTTCTCTAGCATAAATGGATCCTGTCCTTGGTTCTCGTTATTTCAATTCCCAGGAAGAATTTGAGGTTGCCAAGATCTTTGATTTTTAGTTGATCATGTAGAAAGTTCTTGATCTTATGAATCTGATACATATCATTCCCTGCCAGAATAATGTCATCCACGTACAAGAGTAGACAGATCATAAAGCCTTCTCCTTTTAGAATAAACATAGAATGATCATACCTAGCTTGAGAGAAACCAAAAGACAGCAACAAAGAGGTAAGTTTCTGAAACCACTACCTACTGGCTTAATTCAGACCATAAAGTGATTTGTTAAGCTTGCAAACTTTATTTTGTGGATAAGAAATGCCTAAAGGAAGCTCCATGTAGACATCCTCACATAAATCTCCATAGAGAAAAGTATTATTCACATCCAATTATTCAAGATGCCAATCTTTTGCTGCTACAACTGCAAGCACCAACTTCACAGATGTTAATTTCACAACAGGTGAGAATGTCTCAAGATAGTCTATACCCAATGCATGTGTGTATCCCTTGGCTACCAATCTAGCCTTAAACCTCTCAACAGTTCCATTTGAATGCCATTTTATTTTATAGACCCATTTATAGCCAATTGGTTTCTTGTCAACAGGAAGGTCCACAATCTTCCAAGTGGTGAGCATCAAGTTCATTCTTCATTGCCTCCCTCTAATGGGGAAGCTGATTAGCTTCTGCAAAACTCGTAGGCTCCTTGATTCCATCACTAGATAAGACAAAATACTTATGCAAGCTATGAAGATCAACTAATGGCATAATATATGATACTATACCTCTATCGAGACCCTTGTTAGCTGAAGAATAAAATTGGATCTGTTGAGAATGTACTGAGGTATGATCGTAGTCATTAAGGTATGGTGGTGGATGTCTCATTCTTGTAAACCTATGTAGTGTTGGATTCATGTTAGAGAGTTCATCAGAATAGAGATACTTGGGTATCTCTGTTAGGCATCTGACAAGACAACTTATCAGGAAAAGTGGGATGTATGGTAGTGGATTCATCAACGCAAAGTTGAGTGTCTCTGCTAGGCATTCAATGGTGGAAACCACTGGAAAAGGGTGGCATTGTGGTTGTGGGCTCATCAAAATAGAGAGGAGAAACTCTGCTAGGCATCTAACAATTTGTATCATCAGGAAGTGGTATGAGTTTAGTGGGAAGTTGGTATTCTGATGGCTGATCTAGTGGCTGCTTTGGTTCTACAGGAATGTTTTGAAATGGGAAAAAATGCTCATAAAATAAGATATCCCTAGATACAAAGGTGTTGTGAGTTTCTACATCGTAAACTTTATAATCTTTGGTCTCATTAACACACCCTAGAAAAATGCATTTTTGTGCTCTCGAGTCAAATTTTCTCAATCGAGGAAGCATAGCTGCATAATATAAATAACCAAAAACTCATAGATGTGACAAAGAAGGAGGTTTTCTGTGCAGAACTTCATATGGAGTTTTGTTAAAAAGAGTCTTGGAAGGAGCTAAATTGATCAAATGTATAGCATGAATCACACAAGCACTCCAGAAGAAGGTTGGGAGATGAGACTGAAATCGAATAGCTCTAGAAATGTTTAATATATGTTGATGCTTCCTCTCGACTCATCCATTTTGTTGTGGCATGTAGGAACATGTAGTTTAATGTAAGATGCCTTTAGTGACAAAAAATGAATGCAACAGAAACTCTGTTCCTTGATCAGACCTTATTGTTTTAATCTTGGTTTGAAACTATGTTTCAACCATATGTGAGAAATTTTCAATGCAGTCTTTAACCTTAGTTTTGTGTTTTGAAAGGTGAATTCATGTTTTTTAGAGGTATCATCAATAATGGTTAAGCAATATTTGAAGCCATCATATGAAGGAGTAGAATACGAACCCCAAATATCAATATAAAGTAAATCAAAATATTTGTCTATAATTTTCAAACTTATCAGAAAAGACAGCCTTTTAAACTTGGCATAGTGACAACTATCACAAGGGATTTTAAAGTCAGGACAAATAGCAGGACAAATCTGCTTTAGAACAAGCAATTTAGAGCTAGGAAGATGACCTAATCTATGATGCCAAAGATCCAGATTGTGTGGAAGGTGGTCTATTGTGTTGGTTGCTGTGATATGCATGACCTTTTCTCACTCCAATCCTCCTCCGTGTAACAAGGTCATGTATATCATAGCAAGAACTCGTAAAAGTTAGTGAGACTAGTTGATCATCTGCTAGCTAGGATATAGAAATTAAGTTGAATTGAAAATCTGGCACGAGTAGCACATTGAACAAAGTCAGTTCGGATGAAACTTGTACTGTGCCAATATGTGAAGCTGTGATCTTACAACCTATTGGCAATGTAACATAGACTTCTTTTATTTCTCGATAACCAGTAAAATACTTCTTGTTACAAGAGACATGAGTTGACTCTCCAGAATCTAATATCCACTTATCAGCAGTAGTACAAGAATCAATATCCTTTTGAGATTCTGAGTTAAGTAAATACATGTTGTAGTGTAAGTTTTGGAACCAACAACATTAGCCACCTGATGATTGGGATGCATGGAAGCTCCAGAAGTTCCTGCACTAGTCTTGCTTTAGAATCTACAAAACTTTATAAAAAAGTCTATTTCATCATAGTCATAAGTCCGTGTACTTGTCCTGGACTAAAACCATATTGCCCTCCTGATTCTACAGAGTCACCTGCATGAATAGCTGTTGCAACTTGATTGAATTTAGGCTTGAATTTAGAGCTAGGAGGGAAACCATGAAGCTTGAAGCACTTTTCAATAGTGTGTCCCTCCTTATGACAATAGGTACACACAGGTTTCTTTGACCCAAACCTCTTAGCTGGAGATCCAGCAGTAAGCACATCAACATTTTCAATATTCCTTGCAGCAACAGGCACAGTAATGGTTTGTCGTTCATGTTGTGCAACTAAATACATGATGCAACTCATTGTTGAAAGTGGTTCCAACATTAAAATCTGAGTTCGCACATGAACAAAGTTCTCATTTAGACCAGTCAGGAACCCTATGATATAGTCTTCATCTCAATGTTCAGTAGTCAACAATGTAGCAACACATGGTTTACGAGCATCAGGTACACATTCACATATTAGCACTAGTCTAAACTGAAACAGTTGATCACACAAGGACTTATACCTCGTAAAGTACTCGTTTACAGAGAGAATACCATGGGAGAAGTTGGAGACTTGCTTCTTCAGAGCTGCAATCTTCACCAGATCTCCCTTTCCAAAATGCTCTTTGAAATGATACCATAAGTTAACAGCTGTATCAAACCAGAGAAGACTTTCCCCAAGCTCTGGCTCAATGGAACAAATCAACCAACGAATCACAAGAGTGTTGCATCTCTTCCAGGAAGAGAACAATGGGTTTTTCTTTGTTGGTGCAGAGATAGAGCGGTCCATGAAAGGGAGTTTATTTTTTCAACTCTAACGATTGACTCATGGCTCAAACCCATGAGTGATAGTTCTTCTCATTCAAGGGAGGAGCAACTAGAACCTCTGTTGGACTCTTGCCAGGATGAATATTGAAGGGATTGGTAAACTCACTAGCAGAAACCCGCAAGGCAGAGTTCTCTGCAGCAGTAGCAATAGCTGTATGCATAATCTCCATGCTCTATGCCATGGTTGTAAAGGACAAGAGTGCAAAAGTAAGAGCTTATAGAAGCTCTGATACCATATAAAGAAAATAAGAACTCACAGCTTGGTGATTGCTGGAGCAGGAAGAAGAAAAGATTTTGAGAGAAAAGTTTCTCGCTTTTCTTATTAACTAAAAAATTTCTTATTAACTAAAAAAGTGTATTATAGGGTGTATTTGTATAACTTTAGAAAGGAATCTTTTTCTAGGGAATAATTCCCCTCTAACTAACTTTGTACAAGACAAAAAGAAAGGAATAAAATAGTCAAAAATCCTTCATTTTGAGAGCTTGCTAACATGGCACTTGATCGTGGTAGGTAATCATTGGATGCCTTATCCACACCTGCAAATCTACCTCGAACTCTATGATGGGAGGAATATTCTTGTTGTCCCGTAAGAGAAGCTCACATGTGCAAGGCTCATTTCTGCTTGTGGGCATCTCACATGTGTGGGCCTCATTCCTACTTGTGGGCCGTTGTTGGGCCAACTCCACATGTAGAACTCAGAACTTATTTACTATAAAAGTAATGGTCGGCCTGCGCATTCTTAAGTTCAACTTGGCTTCTTTCAATTATTCTTCGGAGAGCTTCTCTTCCTTGTCAAATCTATCAACGCATGGTTGTAATTTCAATATGAACCATGTGGTCACGTAGTAGGTGTTTGGTTCAGATATTGGGGACTAGTTGTTGGGTGTTGGATGTCTATCAACTAATTTTGAAGTGTTTGGTAAAGGAAGAAAAAGTTAGCGGATAACTTCTAAAAGCTATTTATCCATGAGGTATAATTATAGGTGATGAATTTAGCTGATGGTTATTATAATATTAAAAAGACAATATACCCTCGATTAAGATAAACTTAATTAAGAGGAATACTTTTTTAATAATATGTACTATCTTAAATATTAAATTAAGAGGAATATTTTTTTAATTGGAGAAAATATATAAATAAATAATATGTACTATATTAAATAAAAAATTAACTTTTTTATTGGCATAAATATATAGATAAATATGCAAAGATTTTTTAGACCGTATAAAGAAATAAGGTACGACATACTTGAATTTCAATACTGCGATGGACCAAAATGGTCCAAAGAGATGTTTAATCGATGACATTCGTATCTAAGAAGTTGCATTGAACGTACATTTGGAGTCTGGAAAATGAGATGGAAGATAAGGGATATGCCACCATTTTTTTAAAGTTCAAATAAATATAGTATTAGTGCACAATAAGAATTAATTTTAGGAAAAATTAGGCTAAGGCCCCTCTATTTTGGGGATTCAACTGTTTTAATCCCTACTGCTTTAAAACTACTCTTTTCGTTCCTACTGTACAAAATAACCAAAGTTTTTTAGTCCCTAACGATCAATATAATTTTTTTATGACCATTATACCCTTTGTTTAAAAAATTAACTCAAACTCCAGCCCGAATAAACCAAACCAAATCAAACCAAAAATCAACCAGCCACCGTCATCCCTTTAGACCATAGCCAAGGACAACTCCATGTTCTCATTGCTCTCCGTTCAGGTGGTACTGGGCCTGCTCTCTTCGGGGTCCAAGGGACCAACCCTTAACTAGCTCCTCTCCTTCCTCAGGTCCCACTCCATCGACCAACTCAGCTCCCTCTTGACCCAGCTCGCCTCCGTGGTTCTCGCCGACGTCACTGCCTTCAACGAACCGAGGTCATCCGTTGCCAATGGGGTGTGGATCGACAAGTCCCTATCTTTGAGGACTTCTTTCTTACTGTTTTCGTGCATATTCGTGTTGAAATTTGTAGAAGTGGCCACCGAAGTGAACTCCTGGGCTGAGAAGGAGACTACTAGGCTTATTAAGGAAGTTTTTCCTCCTGGATCTGTTGACGCTTCGACTAGGCTCATCTTTGCAAATGCCCTGTACTTTAAAGGAGCTTGGACAGACAAGTTTGATGCGTCCACTACAAAAGACCACGACTTTTATCTTATGAATGGAAGCTCAGTTCATGTACCGTTTATGACTAGCAAGAAGAAGCAGTATGTTCGTGCCTTTGATGGTTTCAAGTTCCTGAAGCTTCCATATAAACAAGGTGAAGATAAGCGACAGTTCTCAATATACTTCTTCCTTCCCGATGTCAAAGATGGGCTTCCGCATTTTGTGGAGAAAGTGGGTTCGGAATCTGGGTTCTTGGATTGCCACCTCCCAAAGCAAAAGGTCGAAGATATGACAAGTGTAGTGTTGTTCCTTCTTTGTTTACTTCGATGAAGGATTTGTGGAAGAGAACAAGAGAAGGTGAAATCCTTACCCAGGAGCTTATGGTCGGGCTGGTTAGTTTTTGGTTTGGTTTGGTTTATTTGAATTTGGGTTTAGGTTTGTTTTTCAAACGAGGGTATAATGGTCATAAAAAAAATTATATTGATCGATAGGGACTAAAAAAACTTTGGTTATTTTGTACAGTAGGGACAAAAAGAGTAGTTTTAAAACAGTAGGGACGAAAAGAGTAGTTTTAAAACAGTAGAGACCAAAACGGTTGAATCCCCAAAGTATAAGGGCCTTAGCCTAATTTTCCCTTAATTTTATATATATATTAAAGAATAAAGTTTATTAGTCAATTATCCTTAATTTTATAAGGAAAAAGTAATAATTTATCAAAAACTTTTTTGAAATCAATCAAATATCAATTATCAGTTAAATACTATAAGCTAAAAACTAATTAGCTAACAGCTAAATTTGATCAGCTGTACCAAAGAGACTCATCTTATGGTAAGCTTTTGGTAGCACATCTTGTGTATAACTTGTATTTACTTCTTTAGATACGCAACTTGTGTAGAAAGTTAATGCTGATGTAAAAGTTCAAATCATCAAATACACTTAACACTTTTCAGGTGTGATTTCCATAGAGGCTCAATGTAAATTGTTCTCAACCGACAAACTCCCTTGCCTAGAGGAAGCCTACAAATGAGCATTGAAATCAGAGGCATTAATGGCACCAATAATTTTAACAAGAAGTCGTTACCCATCAAAGACACATCAATTATTGACGCAGTTTACCTTTCGTAATTTTTCGTATAAGCATCAGAGTCCATAAGTTGTTGTGCTCGGGGACGTCTGTGGATCTGGTGGCAAGAGGTATGACCAAACGAGGATTCAAGAGGTTCCCAGTCAAGTTTTGTGGCATTAACCTAGTTTAATAACCAAAACTTCATTAGCAAACCTATCAGTCTCGCAAATTTATAAAAAAAAAATCATAGAATAAATTGACATACCGCTTCTTCTTTCGTAAGGTCTTCACAACAATTTGCTCACAGCTCCTTATCAGTACTCACGGATCCACTAGAGGCATCATCTCTCTCCCTCCTCTCAGCCTCGACACTCCTCTTGGCCCTCATCATAGCGTTAATCGGATCCAGCTCCTCCTTGAGCTTCAAGGCAATGCGCTGGATAGTCTGATATATCATTTTGTGTCAGATTAGCCCTCGCCTGAGGGCAGCCCTTATTGATCAACCTTGTCTGAAAGAAGCAAACTAATAATAAGGGTATATTAAAGAGAACACGAACAATTTGACGAGGTTCAGATAATGAAGACAAATAATTTCCTCAGTAAAACCTTCACCAGCAGCCACCAAAACGTTAGCCCAAACAATTACGAAAAATATAGAATTTGCGTAAAATCCAAAAAAAAAAAAAAGATAGCAGATTAATACATAAATTTATGGAAAACCCCTCAGTCAATGTAATTGATTCTTCTAAATAATCGTTTAAGCAAATCAAATAAGAAACACAGAGAGATAAAACCATAGGTGTAGAATGGTTCTGGTTACCTGGGGGATTCTGGTCCGACATGACTCTCTCCTGGATTGATACGTGGAGGATGGTAGAGCTGCGGATCGCTTGTGGGAGCTTCTGCAATTGGGAAATTAGGTTTACAATAGTAAGTTTTATTAGGGTTTGTGGTTTACTTGTGGGCCAAGAAAGCCCATCTTTGTTGATAGAGGCCCGATATTATTTTCTAAACAACAATACTTCTCCTGGATTTTCGTAATTATTCTGTGCACTACTCAAGTAGCCCAATCGATGTTTTTAGTAATTTCGAAAAGATTATGTCCGATTTGTTCGTATAATGGGCGAGAAATTTGAAATTCCAGCAATCTGATTTCTGTGTTGGAATTCCGGATTTGGAATCTCATGACCTTGCTCGAGTTCTGGATAAATACCTTATAAGAAATACTTTGGAAACTGATCTCAGGTCAAAAAACTTCTCCAAAATGGCACCATTTCAGAAAATGATCCCTCTTCTCTTAGTCCTTCCCAAGCTCTTTTAATCATCACGGAAATTATAAATTCCCCTCTATATCTGTCTTAACCAAAGAAAAGAAATTCACTCAAAACCTCCTTTCTCCGATTAGAACCCTCCCATTTTTCTCATTCTCTGATCATTTCTATATGTTATAGGTGACTGATTGGTCGTTTGTGTTATTTCTGTTGTGAATGAATGGGCTTGATTTCTGTTGTGACTTGTGGGCTTCATTTGTGTAGTGAGGGACTTGTGGTCTTTATATTCCATGGATGATTGAGAACCTTGATTCATTAGGCACCTCTCTTTGGTAAATATTCTTTGGCCAATTTTTTTAAAAGGTAAAATTTTATACCAAGAATTTACCTTATCTAAATTTAAACTTTGAGTGTTCGTCAAATCATCTACAATTTATGTCATGGTCAAATGTCATTTGGCTATTTCTTAGGCCCCTATACCACAAGAAAGGGCTGGAGTTTACAATAGATCGTGTTGACATATTTTGTTCTTCAAGCACTCCATGTTTTGTATGTCAAAATTGACATCTATAAGAGAGAGAGAGAGAGTGCTAACAGTAGATCTTAAAGGGGAGAGTAAGAGAGAAGGGGGCAATCTTGGTTATGCGAAAGAAAAAGTTGGTGGACTCTTTGTTGCTATCTCCAGTGGATAGAGATGTAGGATCGCCACCCCCACTCCAAGCCAATGGCATCGTAGGGCTGCATCTAGTCGACGACAACTCCCCTTCCTTCTTACTATCTTCTATCATCGCTGACGATGAGAATTTATATCTCATCGACAATCAAGATCTTGGCTTCCTTCGCCCCCACAAAAAATCATATCCGTCCTCTCAACCTCTCTACTTTTGAATCTCAAAATCACAGAATAGAAGGGGAAAAGTGTTTAGGAGATCTCTAAGAAAAACAAAAATATTTGACATATATTCAACAAAAAATTTATACAAGTCAATATTGACATACAAATCATGCCAATATTAAAAAAATTTGAAATGTTAATATTAAAAAATAAAAGATGTCAGTGCAATCTTTTCGTACACTTTAGAATAATAGTTCTCCCTACCCAATCGCGAGAAAGAGGTTTACACCAATGGCATGTCTTTTGTAAGGATAACTTTTGTTTTGGTAGATTTTGTAAGGTAACTTGTTTGTCCATCTTTTTGAATTATTTTTAGAGTGTGTTGATCCTTCTTTGGTGAACCAATAAATCATTGATATGATTTTGACATTTCTGTGTAAAAAATATGTTAGAACGATGAAATGATCTAAAGACAGATCTAGAGTGGTCGTCCCAAGAGCGATTCAAAAGAATAGGCAAAGATGGAAGAAATATGGGAAGAACGAAGAGAATATAAATAGATCTGACTTGGTAAAGAAGAAAAGAATTTGTACAAGAGTAAAAACTTTATTGTTATGAAGGAGGGTAGGACAAGAGAAAAACACAAACGATAAAGACTACATATGACAACACCACCATTATCACTACTATACCAAACTAAGCTCCATTAGTCCATCGAACGATACAAACCAGACTCTACTGCCCGGCCAACTAACTAGGCTTTACTGCCAGACCTACCAGTCTCTAATGCCTAGCCTACTACCTACGAGCTAAAGATAAAAGCCGAAGCTTGATAAGAGATTTGTGTTTTGTGTGATGGGTGCCTGTTGTCTATGCCGCCTGTCTTTATATAGAAAAATCAGCTTTAGCCTAATATAAAATCCTAGACCGTTCAATACAAGAAAAGCTAAATTATTTTTGGCCTCAGATATGAAATAACTAGCCAAAAATTCCAAGCTGATTGTGATCTCTTTTCACACAGAATTTGAATAAGTGATAAAATAAAAAGTTGTAGATTTATCTCTCATTTTTCTGTAGCTTTTGAAATCACCCAAATCCGATATTTGAGCAGTTAGTGAGGAATTGTTTACTAAAATTGGTCAAAATATCCGCCAATTAATTTTCCGCTACAGCAGACATAAACTAAACTTCTTCATTTCATTTCACTCTATCAAATTTTGTATAATAGTGCTGATACCATTTTTTAAGGAAAAAAACAGTTCTCTCAAAGGTATAAATGTGCAAATAGAATTACTTCTTTTCTAATGCACGGAAATAAGATACAATGAACACAAGAGATTTACATTATCAACAATTTGCAAACGTCCACGGAGAAAGATTTTATTGATGAGTTGTCTCCTTGCATATTTGGTGTTAGAGTATCATTTATATTTATAGGGTAACTCTAATACGATACAGAGTTTTCCTAAAGTCATAAGGTTTCTAATAACAAAATCTAGAGAAAAGTACAAAATAAGTCATGTGGTTTCGCGTTTTTTGACATATGATCATGTACTTCAAAAATGAGTAAAAAAGTCCTGACGTTAGCTTCGGAGTATTACTTTTAGTCCTCCGAACCTAAATTCGTCCCGAACCTATGGAAAATTACTTTTTCATCCCATTTTTTTTACATTTTAGTCCCAAATCCCAAATTTTTTTTAATTATATTTATTATATCAAAGTAGTATTAAGTTTGGGGTCCACTACTTCCGAATTTCACCAAATGCTCAACATCAAAGTCGTAGATCTTGGTCTCACGGATCCTCTCATTTTGGAATCGCTCGGTTCGGAGTATGTATGTGAAAGTTATGATTTTTCTACCAAAACACGATGAACTAAGCCTATCAATCGCAACTCTCCCGAAACTCACCCAAAAACCCAGAAACGCTAATTCAAACCACAAAAAACATAACAACAAAGTCATACGCAATCGTGTCGCGAACAAACCCGATTTGGAATCATCTAAATCGGGGTCCACACGAAAAAGTTACACCTATTCTCCCAAAGGACGACGAATTCAACCAAACGGTTTTAAAACTAATCGACACAAATACAACCAATAGTCGGACCTAGCGGTCCCGACCACGACAAAATTAACGAGGGGCGTAACAGGGGAAATTGGTGAATTCAGGCCAGTCGCTCGATGTGGTTGTCGTCGAAGGCAGATAGCACGTGGACAAGCTGGGTGACAAGCAGGCGAGGAGGGAGTAGAGGGTGGGACCGTGGGATAGGGCGATGGAGAGCGCGTGGGAAACATGGAACGCGTGGGTTGCCTCAATGCAAGGGAGAACGTTTTTGGGTGAGTTTTGAGAGAGTTACGATTGATAGGCTTAGTTCATCGCGTTTTGGTAGAAAAATCATAACTTTCGCATACGTACTCCGAATCGAGCAATTCCAAAATGAGAGGATCCGTGAGACCTAGATCTACAACTTTGATGTGAGCGTTTGGTGAAATTCGGAAGCAGTGGACCCCAAACTTAATACTACTTTGATATAATAAATATAATTGAAAAAGAATTTGGGATTTGGGACTAAAATGTAAAAAAAAGGGATGAAAAAGTAATTTTCCATAGGTTCGGGACGAATTTAGGTTCGTACGACTAAAAGTGATACTTCAAAGCTAACGTCAGGACTTTTTTAGTCGTTTTTGAAGTACATGATCATATGTCAAAAAGCGCAAAACCACAGGACTTATTTTGTACTTTTCCCCAAAATCTATGTACAGCCAAAATTTCTTCGACCTACATAAAATGTTACCCGCCAAAAAACTGGTCGCCAAGCAAATCGAGTGTCACTCGTCGGAAAATATGTTGCACCCAAGCATTTTGATTTAGAACTAACACTTCAACACGAAAAACTTGTGTTTTTCATAGACAAAATCAAGCTAAACAATTAGTGCTGCAGACTTCCCTTTACTAATTATCTAGCTTGATTTAGCCTCTGAAAAATAAAAATTGTTTGTATTGAGGTATTGGTTCGAAATTAGAATACTTGCGTTTTTTTAGACAAAATCAACTTAGACAATCAGTGTTGCGGACCTCCCTCATACTAGTAGAATTTCGAATTTCATATAAACAATATTACCCCAAAAAATCGTACAAAATCGACACCAAATTATATTCGACGAGAAGTTCACCATCACATTATTTTTTTTTTTAGTTCCTATTCTAGTTCTTATTCTAATACCTATTCTATTACAACGCCAGGAATCAAACCCTAGACTTCCCAAATCCCTCCCCACCCTTATGCCGCTGGACCAAAGGTCACTTGGCAGTTCACCATCACATTATTAAGTACCTCGACACTTTGATTCTGTGGCCTGCAATCTCAATTTTAGCGCCAAAGCTATAAAATACATATACATGTATAAAAATAATCTCACTGTGTTCATAATTTAAAGAATATTTCTCATGTAAAACCTTGGGAAACTTGCATGTGCACCCAAATTTATGCACTGAAACTTAGCTTGTTGGGGTATTTACTCCAAGCACGTTTGCATTCAGTGACTGCCCGTTCAGCGCAATTTTTGCTACCCCGCACACAAATACCCATCTCACATTGTCTTTGTATAGATAAGTACCCATTCCATTTATTGGAATCACATGCATGCTCAATTAATTACCCTATATTTTTAGAGAATACATGATATCCATATACTCATCATGTTAACTAATTCATGTAAGAATCAAATTTCTCTATTATAATCACATAGTATATAAACACTAGTCATGTCAAATAATTCACGTTGAGTCAAATTTCTCTACCATATTTCAATATAGATAGTTTCTAAGAGTTTGAATTCAAAAATATTTGGAAAAAAAAACAAACCATGTTTTCCCACTTAAATAATTTTAAAAAAAATTTCTCCTAACTTTTATTCAATAATTAATCATACGTTTACATTATATGTCTCCTAGAAAATTCAGATGGGCCTCATAAAAATATTATTCAAAATAAAAAATGTAATTCAATGTTTAAAATCAGATTAAATTATTCATACTATCTAAAGTTTGTAGCTTTGTTTTTAAGAATTATATTTTACTGGTTGATCAAAATAATTGGTGTATCAATTAATTTCCCATTAAAGCAACGGGTTCTATTGTACAGAAACATTGACTTCAAAATGAAAAAAAAATTGAGAATAGTGATAGAGGCATCGACATATGTCATTGATTGCTCTAGTTGTCCAGAACAATAATTTAGTGGGAGTGCGATTTTCCCATGGGACGACTCAACGGTATGTTTGTTCTAGGCAAACATCGCCGTCGATTGCTTGGATTTATGACGTAATCATAGCAAATTGAGGTCTTACCATTAAGAAGAGATTGACATTTTAAACGGGATAATGAAGATTCATAAGATGGACAAATTTCAAAACATAATATTTTGGTTTCAAACAAATTATGTTTTAGGAAAACCATTCTTTTCATTAACACGGCACTCGGGCTACTAACCTAAATGTTGGTCGGGCATAAAAATTGTCGAATTTATAATTTGACCGGACAGTTCATATACATGATTTGAATATGAAAAGACCAAAAATATGAAATTGAGTCGTTTTACAAGTAAAAATCATAAAGGATATATCTCAATTCGTTTTATAAGTAAAATTCAAAAAGTATAAGAAATGTCTAAATTCGTGACTAATTTAATAAGTCATATGCTCAAGGTCGCTCTCGAATTAGTGCCTGGGTGCTATCTGTTTTATGTTTCCTTGGATCAACTTTTGTATGATCTAAGATCTGTATGGACCTTTTGTTCATCCCGTTGATGCAGATGGCTAAATGTGTTTCGACTGGGTTCATCTGCTCTTGATGACCAACCGCATCGCTATGCTATTTACAGTATTGGTACAGATTATTAATTACCCATCTTTGTCTATTTTCTATGTACTCATTTTCATATTTTGTAATCCTCCAAATAATAATAGGCTTTAATGCCACAATTCAAAAAAAAATTATGAAGCAAATATCCGTGTCAAAACATAAAGGAAAGGAATGAGAGAGAGAGAGAGAGAGAATCAGTAGTACCCATCATGGTTCAAGTTTGATGGAGACAAACTGGTAGGAACAGGAAGCTAAAAATGATTAGAAAGGGAAAAGAGGCACGAATATGGCAATAAAACAATAAATACAAAATAAGGTACAGAAGTTGCAGGAGATCCAACAGAGGGAGGGAGTGAAGAAAGTGATGTAGGTAAGGTATGGGCCTCCCTGGGACTGAGTAAACACATAATTAGCCGAAGCCTTGCACACGTTTGTAAACTAGTCGTGCACACGTTAACTACTTCCACTTTTGTGTACACCTAGCCTAGTTTTTTTATATTATGTCAGGATGTTGTGGTATTAAGTATTTTAAATTCGAATCAAATAATTTTTTTGAAAGATATTAAAAATCTCTAAAATATTTGTTGTGTTCCTAGAGTTTAGAAAATAACAAATATTTTTGTCTTAACTAAAATATTTTTTTATTAGAAATAACGATGAACAAAATCTAGGTATGATCTATAGGACGAGAATTATTATTTTCTTTTTAGAAGGTGAATCAAAATTTTTACAATTATCTTACTTTAAAAATAAGGATTTGGGTTCTAAAATACAAACAGGATCAAGACAACTTGCTGTTTCTATTATTTAAATATTATTATCTTAAATAAAATTAAACTCAATATAATTGTTCACAATAGTATTGAGTGTTTTGAAAAATAAGAATATGATTTATCCATTTATTAAAATAAGTCAATATAAAGAAAATAAAAAAACCAATAAAATAAATTTTAAGTTGATATTAAAAATTTGGTACTTGATTTAGTAATTAATGTATTAAAACATATTATTTAATATTATCTTAAAAAATTGGGTAAGATCACAAGAAGATCCTATAAATCTATATTTAAATCTTTATTTTTTTTAAATAAGGATCTAGACAGAATTCGGATCTAACTTCGATCAAAGTCAAAAAGTTATTAGATCTTTAAGAGCAGAATTCGGATCTAAACCTAATCAAAAAAAATTTAAAAAAAAAATAGACCTTCAAGATCTAGATCTGGATAATGGTAAGCATAAGGATCAAATTACCATCCATTACAACTTTCATACTCTAGCTTAGCTTTGATACGATTATATCTCCGCATTTTCTGTATACCTTCCAAGCAGAGTCCAAATTTGATTAGTTTGAGAGACAAAATTTTGCATATAAGCCATGATCTATTTTGTCGTCGAATTTTTTCTCGAATTCTTACTAACAAAAGAATATCAAATTATGCCTTAAAATTTTTTAATTCAACACAGTAAATATTTTATTACTATATTTCCGTCAAAATAGTAAATTTGAAACAAAATTGACATAGGTCAGTAGAAATTCTTATGTTGTGTAAAACAATTATGCATATAATTTAAATTGAAAAGCTATAAGCTTAATAAATTCTTAGGGTTCTAAAAATATAAAATTTTAACAACGTCGTCTCATCTGTTAATCTTTAGTTATACTTACCACCACAGTGTAGATATCGATTTTTTTTCTAAATGGTGTTATCATTTATCTTAAATTACTAATTTTTGTCAATTTGTTTTACCAAATTGATGACCACGTAGGACACTAAATTTTTTTTAAAACTTGGAACTTGTCACAAAAAAATATCTGTGACAATCAAGTCACAAAAAAATAATTTGTGACCAAGTTACAGAAAAAATGTGTGTCTTGATCGCTCACGAGTTGTTTTCCATGACTTTGTTGTCTACATATTCAGTTATCCAAAAAATCAGCAAGAATAATTTTTTATCTATTTTTTGGCAAAATTATCCCCCAATAAATACATAACAAGAGAAATGGTTTATGCAATCTTTTTCTCTATCCCATAAGCTCACAAATTTGAATTTAATTAAACTGAGACAAAAGAGTATCGCATTTTACTCACGTAAATTTTTATGATCTAAATTTGTGTGTCAAAATTGCATAATTAATTATGAATAATTAGTTTATTATAATAATTTTTTAATATAAATATTTATGTACATATTATTAAGACATTATAAACAAAATTTTGTTTTATATTACTTGCAAATTTAAAAATTGATAAAACCATTTCTAAAAGTTTGTGTTATATTAAAACCAAAGTTTAAAAAATTGACATGGAGGTCGATCCGAGATTTCTCCCGTTCTATGGGTTGACCGTCTTGGCTGGTCAAAATATTAATTTTTAACTTTTTTATTTAAAAACTTAATATATAAAATATATAGGTTATTTTAGGCTTTTACGATGAATGATGTTAATGTAAACTTTAAAACTAAAAATGTCATTCATAATTTTGAGGCTTTGTTCTTGGTTTTGGCGAAAAGCCAAAAATTATCTAATTTTTTGTTTTCGAAAAAAAATTATCTAATTTTTGAAGATTGTGTACAAATTAGGTCTATCCAGTGAGGACAAAAGACAAAAATTACTAGTTCAACTTATATGACAACCAGGTCAAAAGTAAAAAATGACCTAGTATAGCCCTTAAAAATAGGGAAACCCTGCGTCCTTGAACCGACAACAATTATGGTCATAACGAAGATTGTCAATGTTAATATTTTGTTGTTTTTTATATTTGATATCCGTTATTTTTTTATCAAATAATCATATTTATTTATTTTTATTGTAGTTGTAATAATGTCTCATCGGGTTATAAGAATGAAGTTGAAATATGATTAAATAATTAAGAAAAATAGTTAAACTACTTTTGACTATGAAAGAGGAGGTGAAATAAGGTTAAAGTTTGTTGAAAAATGTTAACCTATGATAGAATGTGAAGAAAAGTAGTTAATAAGATTATACTTAATCAAAATAAAAAATATTTAAATGCTTTTTTAGAAGAGAAAAATATTGCTAAATTACTATTGAAAAATGAAGAAGAGGTTGTGAACATTAAGACTATGGTCAACATATGTGGATCAAATATGGAGGAGATATTGTTAAAAATTAGGATAAATTACATCTGGCCCCCTGTAGTTTGGCATATTTAACGCTCACACCCCTGTTTTTTGCAAACTGATTAAAAAACCTCTACTATTTTAACAAATTGTACAATTTTCCCCCTCATGCTGGAATTGGCATTTTTTCTGATGAGAAGGCACAGGAAAAGACACATATACCCTTCTACTAAAAAAAAAAAAAACTAAACCACCGAGAGACAATCTTCTTCTTCTTCTTTTTACTGAAACCCAGAAACCCAGAAATAATCTCATAGCCACAAGCGACATCTCTGCCTTATCTTCATCTTCTTCTTATCTACCCAGAAGGAGTTAATCGATTTTAAAGTTCAACGTCGACAAATACCCAAGAACCAATCCACCATCAACAAATACCTGCTACTAAATTAAAACTTTCCTATAACAAATCAACAACCAAAATACGTTGAACACTAAATTTACCAAAATAAAAACCACAAAAGCAACAACCCCAATCTAATTCAACAAACCCTGAATCCAAATCAAAGTAGCCAACCCTAACCCAATCCAATACCCTTTTTAATCTAATCTAACACAGTCGACACCGACCCTAACCCAGGTTCTTAGCCTCGGCATATGCTCCACTGTCGCATTGGCACATGCTCTACTATCGTACCAACATACAGGCTCTATCTCGACGATGCTCACCAGAAGCTTCCCCTTTCTCAAATTACCGGAGTATCCCTCTCCCCCTGGAGTGGCTCGATGGATTCCATCATCTTCACGGCGGCTGAAGGTGACTCGCCAGAAGAGGGAGTACTGTGTAGAATAGGTCACGGAGATTGTCACCGGATGAAGCGGCAGAATGGGTCGTGGTGTAAAGAGGGGAAAATGGATTTGACGGGAAAGGAAAGGAGAGGAGTTGGGTTCTCTTGGAGGGATTGAGGTGGAGAGGAAAGTTCGAAGCTTTCCCCTCATTTCTAGCTTAAAGTTGAAATCGGGAAGTAGCGGGGGTATAAAAGAGGGAGATAATAGGGTTTATTTTTTATTCTTCCTTCTGGGATACAGGGGATCGAGGAGCTCTATCGGCAAGGTGGAAGAAGATGGCATTGCTACAGAAGTTGATTTGGGATTGATCTAGAATACGGATAATTAATTGGGTTTTTGGATAGATGTTGTTAGTTATGTTCCCGATTGTCCTCGTGTTCTAGGTTTAGGATTCTTCTATTTGAAATTAAGTTTTGGTTTTGATTGAAGGTTAGTGTTCTTGGTTTAGGATTCTTCTGGTGTTTGAAATCTGAGTTTTGATTGAAGGTGAGAGGAAATAGGAGGTGAAGGTAGAAGAAGTTGTTTTTTTTGTTTTTTAAATAGTATGAATATTTTAATTAGAATATTTTAAAAGTGAAAGGGGTATTTTTGTCTTTTCCCATGCCTTCTCACCAAAAAAAATGTTGATTCTGGCATGAGGGGGGAAATTGTACAATTTGTTTAAACTGTAGGGGGTTTTTAATCAGTTTGCAAAAAAGGGGGTGTGAGCATTAAATATGCCAAACTACAGGAGGGCAAATGTAATTTACCCTAAAAATTATTGTGGAGAAGAATAAACGTAATGATTATTACTCAATGCTCATTCAAGAAACATAATTCTTTAATGGTAGTAATAATTATTATGACAATGGTATGTTCACACATATGCATGTCAATAGAGTTGATCTAACAATCAATTAGCTTGAGAATGATCCCAGGAATGCGGCTACTCCATATACAACAATATATTTTGATGAAGAGTATGACAAAGAAGAAAAGGAAGATGAAGATGAAAAATCTCGAAGAAGAAAGAGAAGAATAACAACAATAAGAAGAAAATCAAGAACAAGAAGAAGTATGGAATTTTTTCCAATAAGAACACAAGAATAATGGTATGCTCAACTCTCCATAACTGAATCAAATGAACAATTAACGATGATAATTTATGTCGAAGAATAGGATTATGATCTTCCAACTAGAAGGTATTTTGGTTTGTTATAGGAAGGTACGATTTGAAATAAAAAAAAAAGAAGCCATGATGGATATTAAGACATATGTAATGAAAGCGGGACATAATTACATCATCAAAGAATCAAGGATGGATACTTACTCTATAGATTGTAGAAAAAAGACAAGAATAATTTAAAATAGAAAATCCATGTATCAATGGATGGATGAGAGGCACTTTTTGGATATTGGAAAATAATAAAACACATCTATCCCCATACCTGTGGTCGCCTCCGGGAGTCGTTAGATCATCGATATTTCTCATCTTTAATAGTAAAAATGATTACAAATCTAGTAAAAGATGAACTATATATTTATATTAAGTCTTTAAGATTAGAGCTATATAGTCATCTTGACTATATGTCTTCTTATAAGAAGACCTGATGGATAAAAGAGATGGCATTTAAGAAATTAAAGGGAGCTTAACAAAAATCATGTAATTGCATTCTGCAATGGTTTGTGGTGTGTAAGATAAATAATCTTGAAACTATGATTAAATGAGAATATTATCATAATTTGCCTCGTATAGCATATTCTTTTTTTCAGGAGTAAAGATATTCAAACAAATTTTGTATTCTTTCCTGCCTTGCATTAAAGCTTCAAATATTGTGTTTGTATTGGTAATTAATGGAACATTCTTATATGGTCATCTTGATTGTCTGCTATTGATGGTAATACGGTTATCCTTCTACCAGCATTTGCTCTTCTAGAGGTAGAGAATAATGAGAGTTAGACATAGTTTATTGAATAAACAAGGTTGCACATGACTCGCCAAAATGAATGTGTCATCTCTTATCAACACCAAAGTATATTAAATATAATGATGGATATTCATAGTTTGGGAGAATAATAAGATATCCCTTATCGATATTATCTATAATACGTAGCTAGTAATTTGCACAAATAGCTTAATAATTCTGTAATGAAGAATGTGACAAAGATTGCATATAATATAAATTTTATAATATTCTAATCTAATTTAAGATTGTTACTCTACATACAATATTACAGATGTGTTGGTTTTATGAATGCAAACATAAATAAAGAAGTTAAATAAATATTTGACAGATATATGGGAGGTCGACTGAGAGGTATATCAATGGATGATTGACCAACAAGTGTCTAAGTGGAACTTAGCGATGAATGACATATGTCAATATGATCCCATGACGATGAATATTATCAACTGCATTAATAAGGTCTTCAAATCGTTTATTGGTGATAGCCTTGGTGGTAGAGATATTTGTTAAGCTAACTGACTATTTTTTAGGAGATGTCAACTAAATATTTTGAAGAGTATACTTTCAATCAGATAACATTGTAAAAAATACTCTATGACAAGTTAAATATATAAGAGAAGAAGACCCAACGACAAATTATCTTAATTTGCAACTATCAAATTAGCGAGTTTAGTTTATTTACCAGATAATCTAGCTCCATGGGTAAAGGTTAAATTACTCATAAAGTCAGTTAGATAAAGGAACTTGTAATTGTAGAAAAGTTTTGGCTTTTCACTATCCGTGTTCGTATGTAATGGCATATTGTGTCAAATTTGGTATCAAGGACTACACGATATATGTTAACCTTCATTATCGACTTAAAACTATGTAATTATGGTATCAATACAAATTTGTTCTACTCAAAAATTGTGCATATTGGCCACATCTAGAAGACCAAACGATTTTGAAGATCATTCCAGATGAAGGAGAAATGAGAGGTAGAGATCGACTACGTAAGCACATACAAAATGAGATAGACCAGACAATGTCATGCATCTGATGTACATTCTATAAAGTAAGGGATCGCAAAAAAAACTAATTATATCGATATAGCAGCAGTGGACAATAGACTATTTAAAAAAAATCCTAAATATCACTTTTCCATTTTCATTTCTCTCACTTTTGTTTTGACATATATCAATCATTCATTATTCTCTTACACTTGTCTAGTATGAATTATCTAATCAAATTTCACCTTAAAAATCTTTATTCATTATGACATGTTAACTTATGTTGATTTTTATTCTAATTGTGATAATATCACGAGAAACTAAAATATTGTGGGAAAACGATAATTGTAACTTGGTAAATGACTCAATTAAAAAAAATTACATTTTATTCAAAAAAGAGGTATAATTTCTTTTTCAAGTTGACTTTGGTACCGTGTAAGTTTACACAATCACATAATATTACCTTACAATTTTATTTTATTTTAATTCAAAGTTACCTCACTTAGACCTAAATGACACCAACTAATCAAAGTAATTTTAGTTGTTTGTGTGTCATGTCATATTCACTATTTATATGAATGTCATGTTATATTACTAATTGTACGTGTTTAACATTCTACTTCACTAATGTAGAAAGACAATGGACTATATATCCAAATTTGGAAAAAAGGAGATCAATAATATTCAAATCGGGACAAACATTATGCTACACGAATAAATCTAATAATATGACATAACACGTAAATAAATTAATCATATAACTACTATGCGAAATAACTCAAATAATTGAAATTAAGGAGTGTCGCTTTGTTGTTACTGATGTAAAATATCTGTCATTTGGTTGTGAAAGATTTTAAAAAACGATAAGGTAGTGATGTATTCGCATGTTAAATCGCAAATAATAAAATGGATCTATAATTTTTTTCTTTTCATATTTGGGAAGAACCGAACTAAATTGTTATCCTAAAAAAATTAAAATGTGAAATTAAGATACCAAAGGCGTCCGGATCGTGTCGTGTGAAGTCTGCATTTGTCGGAATTGGACCGACACCACGTAAACCAAAACAATTCCTCGTTTTCTTTGCTTCTTTGCTCTTTCTTTAGTTTGCCTTTCCGGTCTTTGGATTGCATGGGAAGCAGCGATTGGCACAAGATTTTCGTTCGTTGTGGCCCATCTAATTAAATTTCCTTTTGACCCAAAATCCAAAACCGATCGAATGGTCTCCCCTCGTCATACCACAAAATAAAACGCCTCCACCCCACTTGCTGCAATTAATTTGTATTTTGACTCTCGTTTCCGATGGTTGGTTTACTGCATTGTTTATATATTTATAAAGTGATTAATTTAGATTCGCCTATATAAATACCAACTGCTGATCTATTGATTTTTGTAACAATTTCAATTTTATTCAGTATAAGAAAGAAAATATTTACAACTTCCTAACTGTTCAATTCTTATACAATAAAATTGTGACCGAACCTAAAATCATCGAGGTAAGTTCTAGTGGGAAAGTCCTACTAAGGAAAGAGCACATTGCATTACTTCACCAGAAATATTTACAACTTTAATATACCTAAAGAGCATTTAACTGGCAAAAGCATTATCAATTTTTTGAAGATTCAAAGTTAGTCTTGACAATATAGTTTGGTGTAAATTTATAAAGACTTAGAAAATGAGTACCTATCTATTTATGTTTATTTTGGGATACATTATATTAGTCCAAAGACAGTGTTGAGCATCACAAGGTAGTATAAAAATGTTAAAACAGCAAATGCATTTTAGAGTATTGAGGAACAATTGTTTCGCAATCTGCACTTGAATTAAAATTAATTAATTTGGATGGTCTATGTGAAACACAAAAGCCATTAATATTTCGACTATAATTTATTTTCCAGTTAATGACGATTAACTGAAAAGGCTATATTGTCAAAGTATAAATATATAAAAAAAACCACGGCTAAGAATTTTACAAAATACATGATATTAAAAATTTTAAATTACAAAGAAATGTTGGCCAATATCTGAAAGAGTCAAAGTCGATAACAACATGGACTAAACATAAAGTTTCCCGAAAACATTAAAGTTGATACTTGTTATCTTCCATAACAATTGCCTCGAGAATTATAACTTAAAAAGATATCTTGAGTTTGATTTTTCAGAATATAATATTATTAAATATTTTTTAAAAGATCTTATCCCGTTCAACCAAGGATTAATTAATTTTGTTTTAAATAACCATATTACACACTTATCAGATTTTGTATGGTCACACGTAGGATTGTTTGTGCTAATCTCTTGGTTCAACTTTCGCGTAAAATATATAGGTAAAATATACCAGATCACCGAAAGTTATTCTCCAATCGGAAACCAGTCATTTATACCTGCGATCACCTCAAAATTGCGATTCAAACTTTTTGTCAAACCCATGTTAATAATAAATGGAATTATGTGTAGCATGCAAGTAGAATTTATTCCCTTATTGACCTTCTAGTGCGAATTTTAAGAACTCCAGTAACAATTTTAGAACTTCGAAATAACTTAGAGATGAATGATTCTCTTTAAAGCAATTACACCTCCAGTACTATTAATTATAACATGAATCGATTTCCTCGAGTCAATACGAAGCTTAATTACTTTGAGAAAAAAAAAAACCCAAATGGATGAAATATTACCTATATCTGCACCGCTTTCCAATCAAATACTAAAATATTGGTTTTTTTTTTAATATATTGTATTCATACACTTGTTGCATAGATTAATCTAAGATGGACAAGATTACTATCAAACTAATATTTATTACTTATTCATTTTTAATATTTTTTAAATAATTTGAACTCAAAATATTTTGATTAACATAAAAATTGACATTTGGTAGACAATAAATAGCTTATTGTCTTTTTTACTAAAACAGTCAAATTTCTTTAGTTCTTCCAAAAAAAATATTCCACTTAAACGCATTTCTTCCCCACTCTATTTATTTACTTCTTCTCTCCACTCTCTCACCATTAATACACCCTGCAAACAACCAAACCAAAGAAGCATAGAGAATCCTCTCCATAGAAACAAATTCAAGGGAAACACTGTAAACTTTTATTTTTTAAACTAGAAGAGACAGATTGATCAGAAAAACCCATCTCTCCAAAGGCTACAAAACCCTATTAATTTATTTTTTTTCATTTTTATTTAAGAGGGCTCTCTGCCGTACTCTGATCATCAAGATTCTAGTTGAGAACAAAGCATAGGTCCGTCTCCACCTCTCCTTTGAGAGGCAAATTGGCTCTTGTACTTGTTTTCAAGGACTAGGAACTTTACTTGCACCATCTCTCAGTTTTAATACAAAGTCTTTGCTAGAGGCATGGGACCCCAGTACTTTCTATCTACCTTGTCACAGGGGATTCCTGTGGTTGTTTTTGTATATCTATTTCATAAATTATTAATCCCCATTTACAATATTTTATTTTCCTTTTGGTAGGATAAAATAAAAAAGAAATAGAAATATTTGGCTATAAGAAGGGATGTTGTGTATACCTAGAGAATTCGGTACTAAGCTATAGCAACCCAAAGGGATAAGTGTTAAATACTTTTCTTTTTCCTTTGCTTCTCTTTAGGTTGGCTACAATCTAGGGTTTCACTTCTATTTCCCATAATGGCCTCTTCAAATAGACACTGGCCAAGCATGTTCAAGTCCAAGCCTTGCAATCCTCACCTTCCATGGCAGCATGACATCAACCCATCATCTCTAATGTCTTCTGGATGCCATAGGACCCCTTATTCTTCAGGTAAATGATATTTTTATTAACTAACACCTTGGCATGCCCTAGATGCTAGATATACGGATATTTACATGATACTATATACTTGTACCTTGTTGTTTTCATATGTTCCATAATTAAATGAACATGTCCTTGAACACTGAAAAGTTAATTGAAGCACAATACCAAAGGTAATCTCTCTCTTTCTCTATGTCTAGGTCAAGCCCACCATTTTAATTCCTTCTTAAGTATCCTATTAAAAACCTTTTTGGGAAAGCTGTCTCTTAATTATGACCAAACCAAATATATATTTTTTTATATATATCGTTACACCGTCTAATCCATGTTCCAAGGTTCTAAAAAAATCCATGTTCAGACTGGATTTGAAATTTGAAAGACGATGGAATAAATACATGGTGCTAATTAATTGATGATCACCTTGTTTTTTGTTGCAACCAGTACCTGGATGCGAAGAGAGGACACCGGAGCCGAAACCGAGGTGGAACCCGAAGCCGGAGCAGATTCGCATCCTGGAAGCAATCTTCAACTCCGGGATGGTCAACCCACCAAGAGACGAGATCAGGAAGATCAGGGCTCAGCTTCAAGAGTACGGACAAGTTGGAGATGCCAATGTCTTTTACTGGTTCCAAAACAGGAAATCCAGAAGCAAACACAAGCTTAGGCACCTCCAAAACTCTTCCAAAAACCAACAACAACCACCAAACACTTCGTACACTCCCCCTACTGTCTCTTCCCTCGCTGCTGCACCGACCTCGTCCTCTTCGTCCTCGGAGAAATCCTCACCCGACTTGGGCTCCAAGAGGATCACCAAGAGCACACTCTCCTTGAGCTGCTCTCCAGGCCATGTCCTTGACTCCTCCCACTCTCCGACCGGTTCCATCTCCCAAAACATGTACCTACATGCTCAAAGCGAGTTCCTCGGTGAACCCTTTTTCTTCCACCCGGTCCAGAGTGAATCATCTGGAGGAGGGCTCGGTGCTACTGCTCCTCAGGAATTCTGCTTCTCTGATATATCCAACCTGGTTCAGGTCCATGACAATAACTCCCTTGGCCCTTGCACTAGCCTCCTCCTTAGTGAGATCATGAACCCTAATCCTAGAAAGAAAGTGGATCACAATTACCACAACCTTGAAGAGAAGAACTTGATGATGATGAGCAGCAAGATGGAACCTCACCAATTGGGTTACATGAGCACTGTGACCCAACCTATTCCTCACACTATTGGGCTTGCTCCTCCCTTCTCTAACATCTCTCCTACCACTACAGAGGTTCTTAACAGTGTGGCTGTCACATCCACCATCAACTCTGTTCACCAAGGTAGATATTATTATGGCCATCGTCCTTTCTCTACTTATCTATCATTAACTTTAATAAAAGTTCCATACTCAGAATCAGAGTACTAATAAAATTCAGGGAGTATTGGTATTTAACTCAGTTTTGTCCCTTCAAAAAGCATACATTTATATAATTTACGCATAAATTATTGTTCTTGGAAATGTGGGATGTGACATAACGTAGCATATTCAAAGGTAGGTTCAACTGGGGCTTGAGAATGTATGTTTGTCCCTTTTCGTACAAGAGTTACCAATATTATCTATCTCAAACCAATTTTCATTTTTTTTACAATTTTCATTTGACTAGAGACAAGAGAATACACTGTTTCAAAATTAGATCCACAAATTGCGAAATCTTGTCTGTAGATGGACGTGTGTGTGCATGGGGTAGGGTAGCTTGCCATTTTCACACACATTTAGTCCACTCTTCATTGATTGACTATTACGTTTTCTTTAACCTAATTCACATACATTTTTTTTTCCTTTCTTCATTAATTTGTTATCAGACAATCATATTATCGATTAATCTAGTTCAAGTCGGACATTCAATTTAACTTCATGTTCGGTTGTTTTTGCACGTGCAGGGAGGGATGAGATGGGTTCCGGTGGCTCGGCGGTCAGGTCAACAGTGTTCATCAATGATGTGGCGTTCGAGGTGGCGGTGGGGCCCTTCAACGTTAGGGAAGCGTTTGGGGATGACCTTTTGCTGGTCCACTCCACTGGTCAGCCTGTTCTAACTGATGAGTGGGGTCTCACTCTCCAATCCCTCCAACATGGTGCCCTTTACTATTTGGTGCCTCTCTCCATGAGCCAACATGTTAGTACAATCTATCTATCCCTCAATTGCATCCTAAATCTCTTCTGATTAATTCTAACACGTAGATCATGTTTATGCATGTTTGATACCAATTTATCATTTAACTTAACTGACTGTTCCGAAACTATATCCGATTTTTTGTACTGCGTAGTTTTGTAATCGTGATATATGATATGTACTGCTAATAATTAGATATAAACTGGGTTCTAGAATTTTTATTTGTTTTCTCCATTTCCGGAGGTATAATTTATGGATTATAAACATGAAATAATAAAATTTAGACTGGTCAACAGTTCATTACAAGGTCCAACATGAGTTATATCTATGGCATATTTATTGATTGCTTGTTTATATGTACTGGTCAAACTTCCCTCGAGTACTTTTAAGTTTTCCTTAATTACGTAACTATTATTTATAATACTTCATTCAACTACATATTTAACTATATCTACACTGAAATTTCTCTCTCTTGTTTTTTGCAGATTTAAAGTATGTCGATCGTACGGGAAGGAGAGGAATAATGTTATCCAAGTGTCGGTGATGCTATGGGATCTTAGGCTTGTAGAATTTAGAATCCTAAGGCTGGGAATGTTATTCGTACGTACCGGCTATATGTTGTGGGATTTTAGGCTCGTATGCGATGTATCTTTGTCTTTGTGTCTCTATTTCAATGCTTGGACTATGGTTAGGTTTCTACCGTTTTCATGTCGTTTTAAACAATTCTGTATTTCTTGCCTCCTCCATAAGAAATGCTTGGTGGTTCGGTTTTTTATCAAATGTTTATCTCTATGAACACGATCTAAGCACTCCTCTACTAGTTAATTCCTGAATGCGAAATTGTATGGCTATACTAGGTTAGGGCTAGAGCAACCTAAACATGACCTACCCATCCACAAAAATCACATTCACATGTTTCTAGCTAGTTGGACAATGGAAATTAACGAAGTTTGTCAAATGATAAAATCGAATATTATGAACTAGATTATCATTTATATGTTTTTTAAATTTGGACTATCCAATCTTATTTTAGGGGTAACATTTTAATAATATTTTTAACTGATGTTGAAAACTTCTCAAAACTAATTATTCCTTCGGCGTCAAAACACACACCAAGAGAAATTTCAAGGACAGCCGTTGTCATGGGGACTAATACGTGCATGTGACTTCTCAAGAAAAATAATGCTTACATGTGATGTGTTCGTTAGTTGTGTGTATATTTCTCGATCGTTTGATTCCTGCAGACTGTCCAGAGTCCAGAGGCACTTACCCCTAGTTCAAACATGTCCCAAATTTGTTATTTTTTCTTCATATCATTCCATATTTGGACAATAATACAATATTTAAATCTTGTCTGAGTCAAGTACAATTTTTAAAATTTGCCAAATCTTATTCGGCAATTATTTTACACAATTTTGTTCAAATCACTTGTTTAACTAAAACAATGCTGCTGATTTCTGGTTCGAAATGTAGTTTGCTAGAGGTCAAATAACGATCAGGAACAACTTACAACTCAACATTGACAAGAACTGTCACAGTTTGAAATTTGACCTTAAAATGAAGTAAAATCAGAAAAACGTGATGTCAATCTGTACTGATTTGATCCATCAGTTACGTTGTTTATCATCTGTAAGTAAAACAGCATTTTTTATATCGGAAATCGGCGTAGACGAGGAGAATGTAATTACTACGAGGATAATTAGGGTTGATGATTATATACGTGATACTTTCACCGTGTGCACGACAGCATACGGGGTATTCGTCAGCCGTGTCCAAGTGAAAATTATGACAAGTAAAAAACTTGTATTGACTTTGAATCCCACAAGTACATGAATTCCTAAGAGTTTTTATAATGTAACCATACACCAAAATTTTTTAAGTTTGTTAACAACCGTTAACATCCTTATGTTAGGAATTTATGTATTTCTTATATTATGGTGTAATTTTTTCTCGGTATGATATAAGGTATACCTTAAAAAAAACATGAATTCCTGCTGTACCAATGCAAGGATTATTACTTTATTTTTTTCATTCCTATACATAAATAATGGGGTTTACAATCAATTACATTTTCACCCTCTCAAGTAAGAATGAGTCGAAGAACACCATGCATTGAGGAGTGGTTGGGACCCATATTATATCATAAAGTCCTCTCTTATGGCTGGTACATTCATAAGTGTTTTTTGATTAATTACTTTGTGACGTATTGAAAATGCAAAAAGGGTTCACAGAATTCTGCATGTGTGTGTTGTGTTAAGCATCGGTTTCACGGCCTAACATTTTTACAACATTAACATTGACAGTTTGACTGTTTTGTTAGATCTATTGCACACCCTGTTTCTAACCACGGGTATCAATATATTTTCGGATTTTTTTATAGAAAAAATACATTGTTTTGGCCGAGAAAACTTAAATTGAATTGTGGGATCTGATAACTTTCGTCACTTCGGAAACTTTATGATTTGTAACATATTTAAAAAAATGAAATTATATTATCATGATATCCAAATTGTAATTTTACAAATTCCGGTGATTGTGTCGTTGGATGTTGGATGTTGGAGTTCTTGCACTTATTAGGATCTAACTTAATCGATGCAAATGTTAGACATTTTCTTCGTAAGATAAGATTGTGCTGTATATTTAAGTACGGTACGAGTTTGAGCAATCATCTCTAAGATACAATGATTACATAGGCGTTTCCAAGACTGTAGCTTAGTCGAGGCAACTGTTGAAGAATTTTTCTGTACGACAAGATTGTTCTGTATATTTCAATGCGACACGAAGTTTGACAATCGTCTCCAAGATACAACAACTAGGGGACATTTTCAAGAACATAGTACAACATTTCTCGAAACTTCAAGTGAACCCTTATATACCCTTACAACATTTTCGTATGACTTGAGGAGGGAGGAGAGAAGACAGAAGATGAATATAAGTGTTGAATGATATGGATTACAAAGGAGAGGAAGAGGCCTATTTATAGGCTGCCAATGAAAGAGAGGTAGGCATTTTGAATAGACGCATCCTTTAGATGACATCTAGGTTCTGGGTAGTCGTGTATCTTTGGATGGCATTTTGGATAAGTCTTATCCAGACTCTTTGCATCCCTTCATAGGACATTTTGGATATTTTTTATCCAATCTCCTTACGTCCTTTTGGGGTATCCAAGAGATGCACGCATTCTCCACGACTTCAGTAACTATGTAACTACTAGCGAAGATGCAGCGTGTGAAGTACCAAGTGTGCTTCAAAGCATCCAATATACCTCAAAACATCCAATATGTACATGCACATGCTCATGCCCATGATCATCTTTGTAGTTGGCTATGAGTCCACTTGAGATGATCAACCAAGCAAATAGCTAAAGAAAGTACCTCATCAAAAATAAGAAAATTTCACAAAATATTATTTTCGATCTGGTACACACCATTCTCCTTTTGACTTATGGGTTTTTGCGCTTTTGAGCTTGCATCAATTAATGCCCAACAATTCTCCATATGAATGATAAGTAATGCATACAGACTTTATTCAATTCTCCATAAGAATGATATGAATTCTCCAACAATTCTCTATATGAATGATAAGTAATTTCTATTGATTCTTTTTATAAATAAATCACATATATTATTCTTGGACTTTATATAATTAATGGTGATCATCCCTCTAAAAATTAACTATCTAATAGTATTATGTCTATGATGGATATGTCGAGACTTTTTGTTGTAGATAGTACTTTGTATTCTCCCAATTGTAGATATGTTATCACAGTGTACAAATATAAAAGACTGGTTTATTCTAGCACAAAATATCATCTAAAAAGTTTCTAAGATATTTAGTTTTTTTCCCAGCTTTGTCGAGTGCTATAAAGTCTAACTCCATGGTAGATCGAGCTATGCACATTTGTTTCGAGGACTTCCAAAATACAACTCATCCTCTTATGGTAAATACATATCTACTTGTAGATTTGATGTCCTTAGTGCAATATCTAATTCAAGTTATTGTATCTTTCCAATACAGTTGGATATTTGGTATAATATATGCTATAGTTCATGGTATATTTTAACTACTGTAGAACCTTTTTAGTGCTATCTAGTGACCATTGTCTGGATTACTTGTGAATCTATTAAGTTTACTAACTAAGTACACAATATCAAGACATATGCAATCGTCAAATACATCAAGCTTCTAATAACTTGCACCTACTTCAATTAAGATATTGGATCCCCTCCATTTTTTACTAAGTGTAGATTTAAATCTATTGGAGTCTTAACTAGAGGTTTGCCAAACTATCAAATTTCTGAAACACACTTTTTATATATTGAGATTGTGTCAAGATAATTTTTGTCAACCAGACCCATGTATTTTATGTCAAATTGGTTCTTTAACATATTCTTAGTTTTCAAAATAACCTCATTATTACTGTTCATAATTTATAAGTCACCACAGATAGACATATAATTAAGTAAGTGTTAGGTGTACCTTTAATCTAAACACATTAATTATACTTATTAATCTTAATTCAGTTAATAATATTATCTTATTAACTTTCTTGTGCTACTATTTTGGCACTTATTTTAGCTCAATAATGACTTGATCAATTGGTATACTTTATGCTTTTGTTCAAAAGCTACAAACCCTTCAAATTATTCCATATATGTCTTCTCTTCTAGTTCTCCATTTAGAAAAGCTTTCTTTATATACATCTGGTGAATCTTAAGGTTATAAAGTATAGCAATAGCTATAAGCACTCTAAATAATGTGATTCTTGTAACCAATAAATATATGTCAAAAAAATCATATCCCTCCTTTACTTGAATTCTTTAGCTATAAATCAAGCTTTATACTTATCAATTGATCAAATAGTTTTGTATTTTCTTTTGAGGATCCACCTGTATCCCAAAGATTTGCAGTCTGATATGAGATCTATGATTACCCTCATGTGATTTTCCATAATGAATTTTATTTCACTCTTGATAGCTTCTTTCTAGAGAAGATCTAGACTAGATAATATCTCTTGGATTATCTAGGGTTCATTTTTTAATGTATAGATTAAATAATTTGGAAAAAAAATACTTGGTTATGTCATGACCTATCAATTAGAATATGGTGGTGAGGTTCCATACTTCTCCATTTAATGATGAGGTCTATCCGTGACCAACTGAAGATATTGGTATATATGCACATATACTAAGGATACAAAAGATTTGATATGATATGTTTGGCCGACAAAGTATACTCTAAAGGCAGCTTTAAGATATGGTATCCTCATGTTAGTGTGAGAGTGACACAATCTAGACATATCTGAAGTTCTTCCAATTTATGTGACATGTCTGTCTGTGAATGTCTAAAATTTGATTATTTGATTACATCGTACTTTGATCATACTTTGACAATTTGACTCTATGTTACCAATGCATGAGTGTGATGTGATTGATTGGTTGGTTAAATACATGTTACTTATAATATTCCTTTGCTAAGTATTCCAAAATACTTATCCCTCCCTCCCCATCCACGGGTGAAGAAGAATGGTATTGGTTGACATATGGAGAATATCTCCGGTCTTCCAATCTATTCTGTTGTCTTCATCTTGGATTACTTTTGAAGGTCTCCAGATGGTACTTCTTCTTTGTAATCTAGGTCACTCCATTATGCATAGTTGTGGATTTTAGGATATATGACTTTCGAATTACGCTTCTTTTTAACATATTCATATAAATTATATTCGTGCTCAAGTTATGATGTTAATTATGCATGTATGTTCGAGGGTGCTAGGTTACGATAATTCGAGGTAGATAAGTGTAATGGGTTGTGATAGGTTGCCTTTGTCATTTTACTATATCTAAGTTTATCATCTTACTGATTTGACCTGTTGCGTAGTCTCATGAGCTTTTTTATTAGGACTTCTTTTATTTCTTTTCTTATTAGGAAAGATATTCTCAAAGAATGTTGCATTCACTGATTCTATGATCATTCCCACATTTATTTCAAAGTTTTCGAGAATGTTGTATTCATTGATTCTATGATCATTCCACATTTATTTCAAAGTTTTCAGTATGTACCAAAAATCGATAAGCACTACTATTGTGTGCATATTCGATAAAGATAGAATATGGTCTTGAGTTTTATTCTCACCTACTTAGACTTAGGTATTTTGACCTTTTCTAGGCACCCCAGACTTTAAGATAATTGTAGAAAGATTTTTTTCTTTTCATAATTTATATGAAATTTTGTTTCTTTTTTGTGTGACAACTTATTTACAATATGATTAGTTAAGAGCAAAGCTTCTCCCCATATATTCTGGCATAAGTCCAAGTTAACCAACATAGTATTTATCATCTCGTTAAGAATTTAAATTTAAGTAAGAAGAAGTATTAAATTTAAATTTATCATTAAAGTCATGATGCACAGTTATTATATTCATCTTAAACATACCTTTTTCTAGATACCTCTTTCCTATAAATTGATCGATCTTTGATTAAATCTAGCTTTTCTCATTAGGGAGTCAGATATTAAGTTTTTTCAGATGTTCAGGACTTGTAACACATCTTTGAGGGTCAACTCATATCCCAAGGTCAACTTCAGGATCACCTTTCCAAATTTGACCATCTTAGAGGTTAAATTACCCATGAAGAGCTTCTAGCTAATTATTGGGATGTAGTTAAAGAATATCTCTTTGTTTGAGCAAATGTGCTATATCTATGAATCACTCTCTCAGGTTATCTACTAGGTTAACTTTGAATACCATGGTTAGCAGATCTATCTCAAATAGATCTTTATTCTAGTCTATTTAGGATGTAGTTCCTGCCTAAAAAATCAAATTGATTTCATGCATCTAAGGTGTTGATCTTTTATTGATCTGCTTCATCTTAGCCACCTTTGGTGAATCTTCTTTGAAGAATCAAACTAGGTTTAGATTTGATAGGTAGAACATCATCTTTTGTTACCACCTTTTGAATTTGGTATTGTTTAACTTTTTTAGCTTTTCGTCATAGATAATTCTTAGGATCATTGATACTAATAGAGAATCTGTTGATGCCATCTTAACTGCATGAATCTCATCTTATAATTATTAGATGTCAAAGTGGTATATTTAATTAGGATCTAGCTTAGTTGAGGAAAATATTTCCTTTTTTCTGTAAGACAAGATTGTCTCGTATATTTTAGTGCAGTACGAACTCTGACGATCGTCTCCAAGATATAACGACTAGGGATTATTTCTAATAACGTAGCTTAGTTAAGGCAAGTGTTAAATATTTTTCTTTGTAAGACAAGATTGTGCCGTATATTTCAATACAATACAGGTTTTGACAATGACTTCCAAGATACAACGACTAGAGGGCATTCCCATGAACAACACAATATTTCTCAAAACTTTGGACGAACCCTTATATACCTAGAATTCGTATGACTTGAGAAGGGAGGAAGAGAAGATAACAGATGAATCCAAGTGCTGAATGAGATGGATTGCAAATGAGGGGAACCGGGCTATTTATAGGCTGCTGGTGGCAAGGAGGTAGGCATTTCGAAGAGACACTTCTGTTAGCTGACATGCAGGTTTTGGGCAGTCATGTCTCTTCGAATGACATTCTGGATAAGCCTTATCCAGACTCTTTACATCATTTTGGATGGCATTCTAAATAATCCTTATCCAGCCTCTTCGCATTCCTTCGGGAGTACTCGCGTCCCCTCACGACTTCGGCAATCACGCAACTTCAAAATTTGCCAAAACTAAAGGCTTATCAACGACGTGTCAAGTGCGTCTCAAAGTACTTAATCCGCACATGTGCACGCTCGTCTGCTTGTGCTTCACTATCCTGTGCACGGACAATTTTTTCGCACCATCCTCGCAGATATATGTGAGTCCACTTAAGGTGATCAACCAGAGTGATCATTCTCCTCTTGACTTTTAAATGTTTTGAATTTTTTAGTTTTGAGTTTGCATTAATTAAATTCAATTAATATCCAACATATGCAATTTCTAAGGTCTCACTGTATACTATTGCAGTATTGTACCAACCAGAAATACAAATGGTTAGATGAATCAGAAGGAGCTGATACGAAAACGGAAGGGTATTAATGTTGTCCACCATATATCAGTTGGATTCGAAACCTTTTCGGAGTTTAGGAACATGAAGCTACTACTATTGTTGATGTGATCTTCTACTGTGAAGTAACTGAATACAGGACACGATATTGGTTATTTTGATCAGATTCAAGAGGAGAAAAAGATGGGTCAACTTTTCTGATTTTCTTTTGATGAAACAGTTTAGTAATCTGACGAGTTTAAGACAGTTATTTTTTTGAATAATTACAAAAATACTCATTATACAAGACAAGTTCTTTAATGACAGCTGTCAATTGTTTGTTGGTGGGTTAACTTTTTTTTGTTTATTCAACTTTTTGATTTTTTTGGGACGTTGAGTGGTGCAGAATATTTACTTGCCCATCGACGAGAACAGTATTAAATAGTTGCTACTTGGATTTGACTAAAGCGATTGATCAATTGGATGTATCAATTCCTCCCTATGTTAGCTATATCGCCTATTTGCGACTTTTGGGCCATCTCTTAGCTATTGTCTTTCATTCATAAAAAACAGTAGATAGATAAGTAAAAAATAACACAGCTAGATAAATATAAAATTCGACCTATTACCTCCAATATAGTAAAACAAGACTTCTGACTATGACAAACAATAGCACATTTTCGTTTTTTTTTACTCTACTTTTATAGGGTAAATTGGAAAAGTATTTGTATTAGCGGAATGTGCTTTTTCATGTGCCATCACGTATGAGATAATTATGAGACTGCAAGGGCCTTTCCATTCCAGGGTTACACTTTATAGGATTGAAAAGACAGGGAAGGGGGATGGCTTTGTGAAATTCACTGTTTTATGCTTGGGACATTTGGAGAGAGACATGAGGAATGTGATCGAAGATGAAAGGTGATGGAACCTCTTAACACTTTTTTTTGGGTAAGGAAAACCTCTTAACACTTGCTTGCAAATAAATGCGAAAAAAGAAAGTGGATTTTGCACCTCTTAACTTGCTTACATTTTTAATGATTGGATTCCAAAAAACTGAATGAAATTAAATTTATTTATTTATCGGTTAATATAATTACTTTTGGTAATTTTTTTAACTTGCAGAACTCATTCGGGGCCATGGATTTGCATTTTTTTTAAGAATAAGGATAAATAAGATTTGTGCTATCCATAAAGTATGATTAGTATTTTACACATCAACTGAAATCGATGTTAGTTTGAAATAACAAGTAATTAATTATTTGATAATTAACATTTAACATCTTTCTGAGAAGAATGTCTATAAAAATTAAGAAATAAAATCCGAGAAATACTAAATTTTGAGTTAATATAAAACTTAAAATATCTCAGAGGCTCTAAATTAAATTGAAATTATTCTTATAAAAAATCTCACCTTGCCCCTCTCTCTCATCAAGATCACACTGTAAAAACCAAGGCATTATTAATGTAATATGGGAAAGCAATCGTGGTTCAAAATATTATGAAATTTCTGGTTATTAAAGCTGAAATTTTAGCTGGCTTACGATAAGCTTCGGCCACGGCCCATCAAGATGGGCTCTGGATGCCATGAGATGCGAAGATGTGGGATATAGCAAAAATCTAATTGGATTTACGGGCTTAGATTCGGATCAGAGTGTAATTTTTTTAGGAAGATCAGAACAAGGGTAATTGATATATCTGAAACTATGTTGTTTTACAAGTGTACAATTTTCATATAATATGCACATTAATAAGGTCATGTACATAAATAAGGTCATAATTATTATCTAATTTATTGATTCTACATTTTTTTTTTCCTCCTAATTGCCTGACAACCGTGATCCATGTGCCGATTAATTAAATTTTGCTTGCCAATTTTTAGCAATATCTTATTCTCATAATTTTACTCGAAACCTATGATTATACTATATTACTTTCTATAGATCTATATGGTGTGTGCGGCGATGGTCTCCATTACAATTGTTCAAGATAATTCCGTTACGACTATAGCGACTCACAAAGTTGGAGAAACTTCACAGGTTTGATTTCTATTTAAGCGATTAGTTTAAGGTTCCTTTTCGTCAATTTGTTCTTTTTATGTTAAATGATTCTTAATCTCGGAGAAAAGTATAATATCTTTCTATTTCTGAAGAAAAGTCTCAAAGTGTCAGTTCATACTTGGCAGCAAGCCGACTTAATTTAGGAAATTGAATTTAATTTTAGGAATTTAGACAAATTTTCATTTTGTTTTTCTTTTAAGTAAAATTTTTTGTCGTAAAAATGAGATTTGAACATTTTATTTTTTGAAAAATAAATAGAATTTATTGTCATTTTACTCAACAAATGTTGATGGAAGCCCACAAGTATAAGGTATAATTACGAATGAGACTTAAATATCCGAGTTAGTTGCGGTAACATAATTTGTCCGAGTAAGTACCAGCAAACAATTACATTTTCTTTATACTGATATTAGCTGGTGCAGAGGGTCGTACTTTGCCATTTATCTTTCATAATGGATGAATTTAAAAGTTTGTTTAAAATGGTTTGGTTGAAATGAGCTAAAATCCTTGCATCTTTGTAACCTTTTTATTTTTTGTGGTAATGAGATTATAAGACCTCTCAGTCTCACATATTAATACATCAGCTAACATGCATTTTATTTGGCACACCTCCCCAAAAAAAGCATTTCCTCTGCCGCTCCCTCCCTTCTTCATCCTTTTCTTTCCTGATTCATTCTCCTGAAGACCGTCTGTGAGTCGTCTCGCCCAGTCCTCTTGGAGGACCGCCGGTGCCCTTCCCGCCACTGGATACCATGGCAGGGTCAAGCGCGGTCTGGTGGTGGTTTTTTTCTTCACTCCGAGTCACGGATCTGGGTCTTGTAGCACCCACTTTGGAGTTCCCCATCGACGGTCTTCCTCCCTCCGTGAGTCTGCTTTCTCTTGTCGGGAGTTTCTTCTAGCTTCTTCGTCATCTCTGCAGGTGGGTTTGGACGGTTATCTACCTCTTTCGGTAGATGTCCCATTAGAAATTTGGTGTCCGTCTTTTCTGCACGTTTGCTTTGGAGCCGAGTGTTCTTCGGTTGGTGGTGTTTCGCTGTCGGGATAGCTGTGGGTTTTGGTCGGTGGTGGATGGTCTTCGGTCTTTGGTTGTCCGATTTCGGACTCTCGACTTTGCTGTCCGAGTTTAGGCTCTCTCCGTTGTCTCTTTGGTTTTCTTCCTGCTTGGTCGTCCCCCTGGGTTGTGGTTGGCCTTCGTGGTGCCACTTTTGTCGGGCGAGCGGTGCGGCGGATGGCGGAGGATGCTACAGGATTGGTCGGAGGTGTGGTTTCGGAGCTTCGGGACTGTTCTGGTCCCTGGCTTTGTCGGCGGCGGGGTAGTAGGATTTTTTTCGTTTTTTTTGCTTGTTGGAGTCTTCTCGATTTTGGGCCTCTGTGGGCTCCATAGACTGTGGGCTTTGGATGTAATTTTGGTGTTAATTTGGTTGTGTCTCTTTTTTAGAGACAATTTGGTGTAGTGCTTTCGGGCACGTTGTGATGTTTTCTTGGTGATTAATAACATTTTACTTACCAAAACAAACATGCATTTTATTTCAACTAAGTGTTCTCAAGCTCGGTTCTTTAAAAATAAACACTGTCAATATTATTAAAAAAAATTTGCCACATTTTAAATAAATCTATGCTGAAGCCTATATTTTTTCCAACTATTCATTGTCATGATATTATGTGCCAAAACGCGAAATTTGTTCCAAGTAGGAGCATTACGTAATTTATATGGATGCTTCGGTGATGGTAGGCACAAAGCATAATAGATATATGATATAATTGTAAGAGTTGGTCTATTTACGCTACAATTCAATCGAAGAACCATTCGGGTTTAAATTAAGGCGAAATGTCTGTAGACGGATATCTATTTATTTTTTCCGGTAAGGTCATAACAGGCGGCAGTGGCTGAGCCACATGAGAGGGAGTGGGGGTAATTGCCCCCACTTAATTTTTTTTAATTTAGTAATTAGTATATATTTTTTATTATAATTTACATTCAAATTGAAATTAATATTAAAAATTTTAAAAATTGACTCCACTTATTAAATTTTCTAGCTTTGTCATTGAGAGGGGGGGGAGTAGCGGGGGAGTAAAAAACTGGGTATCGTGTATTACTTTTATGAGAAAACAAAAAAGGAAAATTTGAGTTTAGTATTTCATAGTTTGTAATTTTTTTATTCTGATATGTTGTGGTATAAAATGCATCAAAATGGTGACTATAATTTAATATTTTGATAATTTAGTGACACATGTAATCTCATCCTTGCTACCCCGATCACCTAGTGTTCGTTCAATGTGTAAGACCACCCGCAGCGGGTGGTCCGCATGCCCGGGTGCGCCACGTGGCGGCCCAGGATTGGGCGTACGGAAAAAGGCGCGGCGCCCCGCGTGTCAGTCGGGGCGCGCCTCGTCCCGACAGGGGCGTCCCGCCCCGGGCACGTGGCCCCTTCTGATTGGGCCACGTCACCCGGGGTAATATAATATTATTTTTTTTATTTTTTTTAAAAAAATCGAAAAAAATAAAAAAAATCGGAAAAATTAGGAAAAAATTATAAAAATTCCTTTTACTTTTTTTGACTTTTATGTGCAATTAAATTTTTTTATTGTTTTTTGGTAATTTTATACAAATTTTTGAATCCAAATAATTAGACTTTAAAACCCTTAAACCCTAAACCCTAACCCAACCCTAAACCTTTGCTATGTAATTTGATATAAAGTTTATATTTTAATATAATTTAATATAAATTATAGAATGTAGTATAATTTTATGTAAATTATAAACTCTAAACTCTAACCCTTACCCTAACTATAACCCTAACTCTAACCCGAACCCTAATCCTAACCTTAAAGTTTTATGTACTTATATATTTAAACAACATATTATATTTAATTGAAAAACATATGTTATACATTTCGAATTCTATAAAATGTCTATTTCGTAAATTTTTGCACTTCAAAATAAACACAAAAAAATACTCGAGTTTGATACAATTAGCTGAATTTTAAAAAAGCTGAGCTGAGAAAAAAAGCTGACGTGGCGCCCAGGGCGTGGCACTGTAGCAGGGGCACCACTGTGAGCTAAAAACTGAGAACAAAGGGCACGGCTGACGTAGCGCCCAGGGCGCGCACTGTAGCGGAGGCACCAATGCGGATGGTCTAAAAGTCGTTGATGTAGCTTCAACGTCAGTTAAACGAGTCATGTTGATGAGGATCCATCATGTAAAAAACTATCAGATTTTGAAAAAAAATTACTTCAGTAATATCTGGTTTAATAATTTTTTATTTTGAAATTGAATAATTTAAAATGCATCAAATTAATTGCTGAATTTTAAAGTTTGGCATTTAAACATAATCAAATATTCTTTTATATTTTACCTGACCACCTAGCATGTCACATTAATCTGAATTGCCTACATATTTGTCATTTTTATTTGGGATCTTCATCTCTCGCATTCTTGGTGTCTTTCAAAGCAATGCATGTCCCTGTCATGCGCCTTCAATAGTGACCAATACATCGACGACATCAATGAGATCTGGATTAAGCACGAGTTTGGTGATCAAAGATCAGGCAAAGTAGAGGAACATCATGCTACCGTTGTGCCATGTAGCAACTCTCTATTGGAGGAGCGTCAGATTCCATCTGATGCGGGACGTATTCCTATTGTTAATTGGGCACGATGTATCCCTGCGTCACGCTAGCACCTTCGCTTGCATGCCACACCCTAAATATTTCACATGGTATTTTATACCACGTTGATTTTTTTGTTTTATATTTTTAAAAAAAATTGGTAAAATATTTTTAACATTTTTTTAAAAAAATTGTAGCATTTTGCACTATTTTATTTTAACAATTATTTTATGTTGTTAATAGTTTTATAAGATTATTTATATTCAATGATTTATTTATTGTGGTCAGAAATTTCATAAAATTTATGTGGCCAATAATTCTATAGTTTACTCTAAACTTAGCTTAAATCTTTCTAAAATTTTAGTTTTTTTTTAACTTACAAAATATCCAATCAAATTTTACCAAAAACTTACCAAGACCTCAACATAGTTATCCTCAATACCGACTAAATTCTTACCAAAATTTACCTGGTGCTCCACCTAGACCTCCCCTTAATTTTTTTTTCAATACCCACCAGGATGTTTGACAAATTTTTTTCATACTCAGCAACAATCAAAAGGGCCAATGCCTTTAACTTCGAATCAAAGCCATCATTTGATCAAACTCAAAAAGAAAATCTTCTTGGATTAATTAAAAAAATATAGGACAAATGAAAAATTGTATTAAACGACTTAATCTAGCCTACGACATGTGGATTGATGCATACACTACACTAAGGCAAAAAGAATGATACCAGAGTGGACAGGTAGATGCCAATGTTGTGGTAGAAGCTCAACAAATATATTTTGTTACGCTTAACAAAAAATTTGTTGACCTATATGTATTTACTAAAGTTATGCACAAACATCCAAAATGGAATCTTGAAATACAAAATTCTACATTTAACCCTCTAAAGTAGAAGTTATAAACGAACACAAACTATTGAAGAGGAGGAAAGCAATCTCCATCGACCTCCAACTCTGAGGAGTCGAGGATCGACAATGTCGTGTCTAATTGGCAAAGAAGCTGCCAAAAAATAAAGAGCATCTAAAGAAAAAGAAAAAGTCACTTTATGCGATAGTTTGTTCAGTACTGATTTAGAGCGCATGCAACTCATCTGCGACAAAGCGGAGGCGAATGCATAAAAGGTGATAGTCGCCGTACAATTCCAAGAAAAACAAAAAGATCCACAAGCAGACCAAATGGTTGCAGCCAAAAATTACCAGACGAACATATCGATGTTGAAATCTTGCATGATCCAAGAAAATACTTATCTCCCAAAGAAGAAGAAGAAATTAAGCCCAATCTAAAGTTACAACTATTTGGATAAGTTTCACTAGCTAATTTGATACATGTTAAATCAAATAATATCAAGTAAAAAAACCTCAATCTCATTAGCACTAAGTTGAAACTTTTTCCCAAAACGACATCGCCTATTACCAACACCGGAAAGCAGGAAAATTCCAGCTCGCCAAAACGCGCTTCTCTCAATCTCTCTTCTCCCTCTCTCTAAAATCGCTGTCGTTGATAAAACAAGTTAGTTTAAAAAAAAAAAAGACAAAACATTTCACACACGTCACAAAACCCCTCTCTCTCTCCCCTTCCCTTTAAATTCAAAAAACAAAGACATAGCTAGCTCCTCCCTCTAATCTCGAGATCCGTATCTTCTTCTTCCTCCAATCTTCACCCGAAGGAGAAAGAGAGAAGAAATGGGAGCGTACAGGGCGGAGGATGACTACGACTATCTGTTCAAGGTGGTGCTAATAGGGGACTCCGGCGTGGGGAAGTCCAACCTTCTGTCGCGGTTCACGAGGAACGAGTTCAGCTTGGAGTCCAAGTCCACCATCGGCGTCGAGTTCGCCACCCGCTCCATCCACGTCGACGACAAGGTCGTCAAGGCCCAAATCTGGGACACCGCTGGCCAGGAACGGTAATAATCTCACCTCTTTTAGATCTGGTTTATTGGTTGATTTGATGGGATACTGGGGAGGATTTCGTGATGGGGTCGGATCCAGTTTGTCGAATTCGGGTTTTGCATCGTAGATTTGGAGGTTGTGATTGTGGTATTGAAGCTGATTTTGTGGGGTATCTTGTTGGGTTTATAGATTTGGGGTTTGTGTTTATGATGAATTGCTTTGGAGTTGTCTAATCTGCCAAGTTCGAGTTCGGGTAGGGGCGGAAATGACATTGGTTGACAAGTGTGTTTATGCAATGTGTGATTTGTTGATATAGATGCATCTTAGTGCTTGTCGATACTCGATCTTTTGGCTGATTGGTTAATGTAATGGGAATGCTGGGTGGGGGGTTGGGGGGGAGGGTTTCATGATCTGTGTTGTATGTGATTTTTCAAATTGGGGTTTTGTGTTTAAGATGGATTACTTTGGATTGTCTAATTGTGATGTTCGGTTCGGGTTTGGGTGGGGGAGAGAGGGAGAGATTGGATAGGGATAGCTGTGTTACTTAATGCAGTGTATCTTATTCTTGTGGATCATGTTAGTGGTTTGAAGTAGATTCATTGAAATGCTTGTCAAGAGCTCGATCTTGGGGTTTTTTTTGTGAGATTCGGAGGTTGTGATGGACTTGGAGCTGATTTGGGGGTGTCTTGGGGCCTATAGATTTGGTATTTGTGTTTATGATGGATTGCTATGGCGTTGTTTAATCTGTGAACTTCGAGTTCTGGTGGGGAGGAGAGAGATTGGCTTGGGGAGAGCTGTGTTAATGCAATGTATAATGTTCTGGTGGATCATGTTGGCGAGTTGACATAGATGCATCTAAGTGCTTGTTGAGACTTCAATCTCTTGGGATATTGGGTGCAAAAGCCTAGTGTGGTAGATTGTAGCAAGTTTGGAGGTGTTGGTTTGTGATTTGGGCCCCTTCTCAGGGTCAGGTTAAATGTTTTGAACCCTGCATAATCAGCTCAACAAAGCGCTGCTGACTCTTGAATTTTCCTTGGTGCAGATATCGTGCCATCACAAGTGCGTACTACCGAGGTGCTGTTGGAGCTTTACTTGTGTACGATGTTACCCGCCATGTTACTTTTGAAAATGTCGAACGATGGCTGAAGGAACTCCGGGATCACACCGATGCCAACATTGTGATCATGCTAGTTGGAAACAAGGCAGACCTCCGTCACCTACGAGCTGTTTCCACAGAAGACGCCACGACCTTTGCAGAAAAAGAGAACACGTTTTTCATGGAGACGTCAGCTCTGGAGTCTTTGAACGTAGAGAACGCATTCACTGAGGTTTTGACCCAGATATATCGAGTTGTGAGCAGGAAGGCCCTCGAAGTTGGTGATGACCCGGCAGCCCTGCCCAAGGGACAGACCATCAATGTCGGGAGCAAAGACGACGTATCGGCTGTGAAGAAGGCAGGGTGTTGCTCGTCCTAGTTGTAGATGTGCTTCTATGTTTGAAATATGAGGATGATGTCCATTTTAAGTATGAGGAGACCACGGATTGTTCTTTTATTCAGGATTGAATATTATTTGTGTACCTTTCCATATGATATAGGTAAGCTTGACTACGTGTGAAGTTCCTATCTGTAGAACTTGTTAATTTTCAAAATTCGTCTAATCAAGTCTTGTCGGTTCATCGGGAGGAAATTTAGCTTTGGGATAGAATATATTTCACTAGCTCCTGTGTTGTACCATCTTAATCAATTGATTGGTGTATTTACATTAGAGAGATGACCTTCTTGGCTTGTAGATTCTAAATTATGTGCTAAGATAGTTTCACATTATCTTCCAATTTTCCGATATCATAATCATATTATAAGCATTGTTGGAGTCTCATTATCAGACATAAAATTTTAGGACATGATTTAAAAATTTCCGAATTGATATAAGAATGTGTTAATCTCAACAAACAACAAACACGCTAAGAACAACTAGGCTGTCTGCGAATCCGTGCTGATTTATAATACCAGGATTTGGTACTTACAACTTATCTTTCGAGATTAAATGGTGGCTGCCTACATGCAGATCAAAAAGGTCGTTATCTTCGCTCTGGTCTAAATAAAGGTCTTTGGTACATTTTACATCTTCCGGGGCTTTGGCTGCTCTTATATCTCTGTTCAATGGAGATGTAGATGGAATCCTGAAGAATCGGCCAGCTATCTCTGCAGAAGGGAAGTTCGAGCGCTAGGCCAAGGGTCGATTCTGAAATGTTATTTCGACGTCTAACTAAAGAACACGCAGGAGCTACTATTGAAGCCTGGAATTGTCACTTGGAAGCTCATTCTACACTGACAGTAATCTACAACAGTCACTACTACTTTACATTAAAACCAGAAGGAGATTCAAACGCAGCAGCTGCCGATTCCCGAGCCTCTCTCTCAATCTCAAAGCCACCTAATCTGCAATAGAACAGTTCTCCGTTAAGTCAACATCATCGATTGTCAAGTAATTATGGATCATGCACGAAGCGTATTAGCTCCCAGCCTCCCACTAATATCGTTCCCCTTCTTTGTTTCACAAACATAACAGTATCCCATACATCACCAGTTACTAAAGCGTGTTCTAATTCTGGAAGGCTAATCCACAGATGACGGATGCTACATATCGAATAGTAGATAGATAGCACATTAGCGTTTATTAAAGTTGGGATTTAACAAGGAGCAAACAATAACGATACTTTAGACAGCAAACTGTGAATCAGAGATACCAAAATCTGTTACCGTACGGTAGAATGAAGGTTGTTGCTTGCACTATGCCCTGTCAGAAATCGAAGCAACAGTCTGATTTACAAGCAAATTCGCACCCGTGTTGTTTAAAAATCACGAATTCATTATCTATACTCAGGTGTGATGTTTGGTCGAATAATGGAATTCATCAGACAGAGAGAAACCGTGGGGGATTCATTTAGGAATCAAACAAATTCCCCTTTCAACTCAAGGGGGGTTAAAGACTTTGCGAATGTGCCACGATATAGTCTTGTTCGGGGAACAACGGGGCACGGGATCAACTCGCTCAGTTACGATGTTAGAATCTCCGTATCCAATATCCCACCACGCTTAATCTCAACAATTTGCAACCAAACGCAGGGTAAATCACGGATCAAACGACAAACAGAGATAAAACTCTAAAACAAACTCACAGAGACCGCGACGTCGTTTGGGTCAGCGTCCGGGCGCGACGTCGTTCGGGTGGTCGTCCTCGGGCGGTGGCGGCTGGGGCCGAGAGGAGGGAAGAGGGTTGGAGCCCTTGATGACCCAACCGAGGGCGAAGAAGGAGAGTCCGGCGACAATGGCGGTGCCCCACGCGTGGGAGTACCACTTGCTGTACTGCCTTATTGCGAACCTCCACTGTTCCCTCAGCGTCGCCGCGTCCGGGTTCCCCACGTCCGGCGGGTTCGGGTACTGAACCCTGTTCCCCGTCGGGAGCTGCCGCTTACCAGCTTGGACACCAGGTTCGGACTCCGGAGGCGACGTCGTCGGCAAGTGGGGTTGTGGAGCGGTGGGTTTCCGATGGTCGGCCATGGTTAGACAGCTGAGGGGTGATGCGGAGCTGTTTCTATGGTATTTGTCTTTAATTATAAAAAAAGATATTTATTTGATAACAATCTTATTAGTTATTTGGAGATATGAAAAAACAGTTCAGCAAATTTTGATATAAATAACAATTTCATTTCGAAATTCCTACCGTCATGTAAAAAAAAATTCGCATCTCTGCCTCTGGCCTCTGCTAGACTTCGTGCCCTGGGGTCTCGGCGTCACGTCAGCGTGCCTCTGTTATCAGTTTTTCAGCCCACATCCTTGCCCCCGTTATAGTGTTCGTGTCCCCAATCACATCAGCTTTTTTTCAGCTAAGCTTTTTTAAAAATGCAGCTAATTGTATCAGACTCGAATATTTTTTTATCGGGTAAATTACTCACAGGTCTCTGTTTTATGGTCGAATTTGCAATAGGGTCCCTGAATAATTTGAATTAGATATAAGATCCCTGTTTTTAAATAAAATATTGATATTAGTTCCCTGGCTGAACTCCGGCTGACATCATCAATGTTATTTTCGTTTTTTAACATTGAATTGACCAAAACACCCTTAAACCAAAAAAAAAATCTTCATCTTTAACCTTCATCTTCATCTTCATTCCAACTTAAGAATAATGATCCCAAGATACAAAACACAATCAAATCGAAAACAGGGAGTAATTAGCCCTAATTTAAATTGAACAAAACACAATCCATCGCCCAACCTAATCCATCGAAACCGTAATGGATAATGATTGATGACGATTAAAGTAATGGAGGCAAAAGTGCAGGGGTGAAAGTGATTTCTTCTTTGGTGGGATAGCGAATCCTGGTTCAACCAACAACACCGTGGGATCTCTGGTGATCGGGGCTAACATCCTCAAGGTCCCCGGCCTCAACCCTCCACATACCCACCCTTGCACCTCCGAAGTGGTCTACGTCCTCGACGGCACCCTTGCGGTCGGCTTCCTCACCACCGCCAACGTCCTCGTCTCCAAGACCATCTCTAAGGGGGAGGTCTTCGTCTTCCCCAAAGGGCTCGTCCACTTCCAGAGGAACGACGCTACCAACAGCTAGCTCCCCGGCACACAGTCCATCGCTGTCACCCTCTTCGGCTCTACCCTGCCCGTCCCTGACAGCGTCCTCTCCAAGGCCTTCCAGGTCAGGTTGGGCGGTGGCGAGCTCCCCAAGGGGCCGAAGTGGGGAGGGTTTTGCACGCGGCAGCTATTGTTTTTGGGTTCGGTTCGGATTTGTTTGTCGGGTCCACTTTGGTTGAATTTGCGTCGGTGGACCTTGGTCGGTGTTGGTGGACCTTGGTCGGCGTCGCTGGCCTCGTCGTTCCTCGAGTCCAGATTGCGTGCGGAGTGGTATCAATCCCCACCGTGCGGATTAATTTATGAAAGGGTAAGTGGTCTTTATGTACACCAAAACAAAAAAGTGATTGAACAAATAGGAAAAAAAATCCCGACAGCTACCTCATTCAAAACACACTGGTTAGAGAATTAAACCCACTAATTTTAAGTTCCCAATTATTCAAAAATCAAACTAAACTCCCGCTAATCTACTATGACAATACTGGTTAGAGAATTAAACCCACTAATTCAAAACCCACCCACGCTAATCAAAGCCCAAGATAATAAAATCTTCAATTAACGCTGTCTTCATATTCAATCCCGTCGCCGTGACTGGCGGTTAGAGAATTTAGTCCCGTCGCCGTCAGAATCTTCGAACCATCATCTTCATCGAATTGGCATAACATTACTGTCGGATGGATTTCTCAACGGGGACAACCTCTCCATTGCCGGACGAAGGTAAATTATCAACACTACATTGGCTTGTTTTTAACGAATCTTGTTCACTTATTGTGATAATTAACTATGTAAATTCGTTTTGAAGCTACAACAACAATTGAATCTACGAACAATTCTGAAAACCAGAAATCATCGTCGGTTAATTCGGAGAGTGACGGTAATACACTTGCCCAGATATTGGTATCTTTAGTGCGAATATTGGTGCCTATGAGCTGTAAAAGTGGTTCATTTTTTGTTAATATTGGTACATTTAGCATAATAATGGTACTTCCAATCATGATTGGGGCTTTGTTTATCAAAATTGGTACATTTGCCCAGATTATGGTACCTATAATTCCAATATTGGTGCTCTTGTTCTATAATATTAGTATCTTTGATGTATAATATAGGTATATTTATCAAAGTAATGGTACTTTTTTCCATAATTGTCACTGTCTTTAAACATAGTTAGTACAAAGTTCTTCAATGTTGGTATTATTGCGAAATTTATCATATTGATATTCTTCAATGTTGGTATCAGGGTTAACTATATATTTATATATTGTAGAGAGGTCAATTTTGGAGATGGAAGACCAAAATTGTTGGCGACAATTGAAATTCTCAACCCTTGGTAACAGTTGGTAACAGTATACTTCAAAAGAGTACCAATATTTCCAAAACTGATATTTACAATTGTTGAAGACCAAAATTGTTGGCGACAGTTGATAACAGTATACTTCAAAAGAGTACCAATATTTCCTTAAAAGGAACCAACATTCTAATCAAAAGTACCAATAATTCCGGATAAAGTACCATGATTGTAGGATCAAGGTACCAAATTTTCAAAATAGAGTACCAAAACTTATAATAAAAAGATTCCAAAAAAGGAACCAGTATACCTCAAAAGAGTACCAATATGTCCTAAAAAGGAACCAACCTTCCATACAAAGGTGCCAATAATTTCTGATAAAGTACCAAGATTACCGGATCAAGGTACCAAATTTTCAAAATAGAGTACCAAAGTTTATAATAAAAATATTCCAAAAAAGGTACCAGTATAGCTCAACAGAGTACCAAAATTGCATAAAAAGGTACCAACATTCGAAACAAAGGTACCAATAATCCTGAATAAAGTACCAAGATTGCAGGATCAAGGTACCAAATTTCCAAAACAAAGTACCAATAATAAAAATATCACCATTCAAATAAAAACATCCAGCAATCACGTCCAAAGTTTTGGATTACAAAAACCAAGTTGCCTATTATACAATTCGGAAACACTTAGCACATCTACTTTCCCTGTTTCCATTTATGCATGTTCTCCAACAGTGTAGGCAGCATAAGATTGTCACGATTAACAGCTATGTCATAGCATACCTCTCTCCTCAACTCATTCAAAGCTTTCTTCTTTTTCCAGCTGTCAAGGAACTCGCGTGGTATATTACCCCTCGACCACTCATGAGTGTAGCAAGTCATAAATCGGCATGCAAATAGACCACAACTAAAGCAGTCAATCTGTCGTGGTAGTCCCTGCATAATAATCCATTGGAAGTTGCCGATGTCGATGTTCGTGGCATCAAACAAATATTCCCTGACAAGACCTTGTAATTTCTTCGCACCCACGATCACTTCCTCAATCTCTTTGCCTACAATCTCAAAACTGTCCAAGATAAAACACCCCTTCGCAACCATATCAATCAAATAGACTCTGTAGTGTGTGTTGTCGCAGAATGAGAAAATCCACTGCAAGAGGCAAACAAGAGTAATAATCAAGCTCATACCAGGTAATAATGTATCATGTATCAAGCTAATCCGAACTTACATATGGTATTGTCGAGAGGTAATCTACCACAAATGGGTAACCTTCCGTAACCATCATACTGATATCGCAACGAAGTTCTACCCGTTCAACCTCTGACATCTTGTCAATGCTAGGGTACTTCCACATCAGAAAATTGGCCTACGTTATATAAAATCAGCATAGCATGAGAATTGTAAGTTGTTTACACAGTTAAATATAATTCCAAGCTAAAGTTTCAAAACTCACAGATCTGTGCTTCGGAAAGATAATACAGTCGATAATGGTTTTCCAATTATAGAACCCTCTTGCGACCACCCGTGCACATGCATCGACTATGTTTGTCGATACCCACGACCTGTATTTGAGTGTTCTGAAATCACATCTTGTTATATGGAGGCCCAGTCCCGTGTATATCAACTCCCCCCCTAATGAAACAAATAATATTTTAGAACAAAGGTACCATTTATGACAATAAAGAGACCCGTATATGAAAAACACATGTACCAATTATTGAAACCAGAGGTACTATTTTTTAAAGAACCAAGTTACAATATTTCAAAACAAAAAGATACCTCTGTACCTCAAAATGGTACCAATATTTCATAAAAAGGAACCAACATTGCAGCAAAAGGTACCAAAAAATTCGAATAAGGTACCAAGATTGCAGAATACTGGTACTAATTTACCAACACAGAGTACCAAAACTACAAAACAGGATACCAGTAATACCATCATTGCATAAAACGTACCAAGATTCAGAAAAAGGGTACCAATTATTCACTAAAATGTACCAAGATTCAAAAAAAGGGTACCAATTATTCCAAACAGAGTACCGATACTACAACTAGGTCGGCAAACATTCCTAATCTGTAACAACCATACACAACTAATCAGTGATTCACTTTTGGTACGCAGAACTGAAAATGTACTCTACACATACCTTCTTCCGCATGCCCTCTTCTTCCTTTGGCATTGCACTCTTCATCCCCTGTTTCGGTATCTTCTTACTACTGGTCTTTTGTTTTTGGTTTTTCCTCATCTTCACTGAACAGACTGTGCCATAAACAACAAGAACATCAACGAAGACACAGATGTACCAATCTAAATAAAAGGTACCAAAATTGCGTTGTAAAGGTGTCGTTTCCATATAACATAAATGGGGAAGAAACCGAATACACCCAAAGAAACGAGTAAACACAATAAAATCAATCGACGAAGTTGATGATACCAAAATCAAAGAACACCGATACCAAAATGAACACCGATGCCAAAATACGTCCAAATCCCCATATGCTATATGCTACGTACCTGGTCGGGAAGGCGAGTAGGTGTGCCGGAGTGCCAGATCGACGACGAGGTATGTCAGAAAAACGAGATCGAGTGTCGGGGCGGCAAGATAGAGTAGTGGGGTCGAGTAGTATTGGCGGGTGGTGTCAGGGTCGTAGCCTGTAGACGGTGGTGCTTGGATGAGTATAGGTGTGATGAGTCCGGTGGAAAATTGGATCGGGTGGGTTATGGATCAAATATTTGGGGATAATTGGGTTAGGTTATAGAATTTAAACTTCAAAATTAAATCTGGAATGAGGGATTTGAAAATTGAATTTGGAAGGAGGGATTTGTTAACGAGGGAGGGATTTCAGAATTTTCGTGGGTTAGGAATTTGACCAAAAGGGATTGCAAAATACCCATTTTACCCTGACTCGTAACCACCGTCGGATCAAAATATAAAAAAATAAATTGTGATCGAAGGGTCTATATCTAATCCGCAGGATGGGGACTAGTTTTTAGTAGTCCGCATATAATCCTTTCCCTCGTTCCTCTAGAAAGGGATCATCTATTTTTTTTTATTTTTAGGGGTATTTTGGTCAATTCAATATTTAAAAAACGAAAATAAAATTGATGATGTCAGTCAGGGTTCAGTCAGGGACCTAATATCAATATTTTATTTTAAAATAGGGATCTTATATCTAATTCAAATTATTTAGAGATCTTATCACAAATTCGACCATAAAAAAGGGACGTGACTTTTTTTATCCGAAAAGTCTGATTATGTGGATTGAAAAAATTGTATAAAACTACCAAAATGTAATTAAAAAAAACATAAACATTGAAAAATTATAAAAAGAATTTAGAAATTTTTTTATAATTTTTTCAATTTTTTAATAAATTTTTAAAAAAATTAAAAAAATTAAAAACATTTATAACCCGAGTGGACGAAGTGGCCCAATCAGAGCGGGCCACGTCGCTCACTCCGTTGTGCGCCTCTGCACCTTGCTGACACGCAAGGGTGCCGCGCGTGTCAGCGAGGCACCGGGATTGCCCCAATAGCAACCCGACGCATGGCAGACCCGGGGCACATGCCCCCCGGGCTGCGAATGGTAGACTCGTCATTGTCAGAATTTGATGTGCAATTTGATAATTTAATTTGTCAAAAATTTAATTCAATTTATTCTGAATTTGATTTGTTAAAAATTCAATTCGAATTCTTCATAAACTAAATTGAATACGATTTAAAAAATTTATAACTAGTCAAATAAAAAATTCAATTAGAATGCATTTCAAAATTTGTCTATCGAATTCGATATCGATATTCGATCAAATTTGTGTATATATGTTAAAAAAATTCAAAAGAGAAATTTGGGTTTTTGGGGGTTGAAAAATAGAAAAAACGGGGAGAGGGGCCAAAAATTTAAAAAGGGGAGGAAGGGGGTTTATTTTATCATTTTAACATCAAGATTATCGTTATTTTAATGTATGTATTTTATTTATTTTTTAATTAATTTGAAATTATTTTTAAACTCTATAAACACCACCTTTTATGTTTTAAATCTTATATATTCCAATCTTAATTCTATTTCTCTTATTAAAAATTTGAGCTACATAAATTCTTTCTCAAATTTATTAATTGGATATATTTATCATATAATTACTCATACTACTATATAATTATGTTATCAATTAGAACAAATAATAATAAGTAAAATCGAAAATAATATGATATTTATACTAATCATTTAAGATCTAAACATGCATACAAAGTTGGTGCAGAGAATCTCAAACTCGATTATTTACTAAACTATAAATCTTAAACCTTAAACCTGAAACTTAAATTCAATTATCCATTAAGCACTAAACTTTAAATTTTCAAGTTTAAACCCCAAGCCTCAAACTCTAAACTCAAGTATCTACTAAATTCTAAATTTTAAACTTTGAATTATGAAATTCTTAAACCATAAATAGACAATTTATTTTGGTACATTAAGTGTAAATCCAAATTTTAGTTTATTTCTTTTTTTCCAAAAATTGTTGAAACACTTATTGAAATCAATTCAAATTTGATTATATTTTTATATTTAATAATTTGAATTATTTTTTCTTAGACAAATCAAATATGGCTTAAAATTTTCATAAATTCGAATTTGAATCAATTTAATTTGAATTTGGTCAAATTTGACAAATGGTCAAGTCTAACCTTAATTGAGGTATGAGCATAACACAGTTGGGCTGACTTGGGAAAAGGGATTCTGGTGGTGCCAAGTGGAGGTTGATTTGTATCTAACTATTCTCTCCATTGGATAAGACTCTGAACATACCCACTCATTAGTAACTTTAATATCGTGTGTCGTGAATTTTTGCCAAGAGGTAGGTATCGTGACCCCTATTATCGCTACACTTGTAATGACTGCTAGGTTCGAAGACCATCAACCTTTGACTGATTCTATTGTGATTGGTTTTAGGAATGTTTAGACTTAGTCCGTCAACTTTTCATAAAATAGGCATTCCTTCTTCATATGAACTCCGAATTAGGTGATTCCAAGACGAGTAGATCTGTAATGCCTAGATATATAACTTTGTTGTTTTGAGTTTTATGAGTTTTGTTGGGACCCAGTGGCTGCTGGACCTTCCAGCATCTCCAACAGACGTTAGGAGGCAATCGAAAGTCCGGATCGGGGACACAACACCCGTTGGCCTACGCGAAATATCAGATTTTAGTGGGCTAGATGTCCATTTTTGGTAGAAGCTTATTGGCTAAGAGGGTGACTTTTGGGCTTGGTCATTCACTTTCCACCATTAGAAGAGAGAGAGGGAGAGAGAGAAAGGAGTAGGAAAAGGGAGAACAATGTGGGAGAAGAAGAGGAGAAGAAGGGGAGGAAGATCTTGACAACTTGGAGGTTTAGTTAAGTGATTTTGTAAAGTTTTGCTTACTGTAAAGTTGTGCTTTACTTGAGTTAAGATCCTTTCTTTACCTTAAAGAAGTGAGTATATAAAGATTTGAGCAAGTTTTGTAGACCTAGGTGAGTGGAAAGTAGGATTTGAAGTTATGTAGAAGGTAGAATAAGAGCTAAGCTTAGAGGATGTGATTTGTGAATTTTAGCATGTGTTAGGGGATGCCTTGTAGGAATTCATAATTTAGGGATATGAGATGAGTTTATCATGTTTCTTGCATGCTAGGGAGGTTGATATTGATAATGGTTTTACTCTTTTGAGTAGTTGACCGATGATTCAAATTCGAGCACCGAGAGACGTGAATCGAAGCATGAAACTTCTCTTTGACTGGTTTGAATAACTTGTTTTCTGTAAGTGGATATTATGTGTTTTATCTAACTATATGTGGCTATATGATTAATTTGATATATTTGAATGATTTGAAGTATGTCTTATGTTTGGACCTTTGCTTATGTGTTTGTTCCACGCTCTCTTCCGAGAGGGTCTGCTCTTATCCTTATATGTTTCCTGCTATTTTTCTAGACGACAGGTCGTCTGCCTAGATAACCTGGCGTATGCCAACAATGTCTAGCGTGCACCAAGTTTAACGATTTAAAAGAGTTGGAGTACGCCAACTCTTCTAGCGTGAGAATTTTTGCCTCGGATGGCCAAAGTTGGTGTACGCCACCAATTTCTGGCGTGTGCCAACACATCAGTTTTTTAAGCAAAGTTGCACAAATGAGTAAGTAAGATAAAATCGTCCCACAAGGATCAAGTTTAAAGCTTCAACTAGGATTTATAACTTGTCTAAGATCAATTTATGAAGTAGTTTGATGGAAACACTCGTTCTAAGTCGATTTACTAATCTACAAATTATGAACTTAGTTACTTGAAGGTTTGGTTTTCAAAACAGATTTTTAACAACTTAATAAGCACAAATGAGCTAGGTGAACTTAAGACCACAATAATCATTGAATTCAAAAGGTTTACTAAGTACATAACATGGTCCTAGTATTTCGAAATCAACCAAACTACACTCTCGTGCTAGAATGTCCTAAATTGCTTCTTTACCATGCTTGGAATGGTAAGATGTTCTCTCGACCCCAAAAACCAACTAAGCACAGCAAAAAACCAACTATAAGTATCACTTTAAGGACAATAAATCACAAAGTAAGAGTATTAGCAACTCGATCTAGCAACTTATCTAACTAACCTTTCCATTTAAACTATCTCCTCTCGGTCTCAAGTTTAAACTAACTTCTAACCTTGGTGATCAAGCAAGTTTAGCATGGCATTAAGTTCGTTAGTTTGACATGTTCATCATATTTTTAACCCTCTAAACCGTGACTAAGTAGTGGCTTTAAACCATCAAACTCACAGATTAACTACTCACACATGCTTGCAAAGAACAATATACACATAAACATGAACATAATTAGCATTAATTAACTAAATGAAGAGTTTAAGTGAAGAAAGCTTTACAAGTTAAAGCTAGCTTTCTTCCTCACGTTATTCACAGAAAGATGGCCCAAGTTCATGCTGCACACCTCTCTCTCACACATACACTTGTCCTTTTTACATAATATTCATTATTAACATAAAACAAAAGTCAAAAGTAAAAACTAATATAAACTAACATAATATCCTAACAACTCTCCACCCTCTACTCCACAATGGTCTGCCAAGGTCACAAGAAGCCCAAAATTCCCGAGTGTATGGCCCCCTCTAGTATTTTCCACTCAAAGAGGTAAGTGGCAGCTCTGTCACTATCTGGTCTGGCGTGCGCCAACTCTGCCTGGTGTGCACCAGATCCTCAGGTGCTCGCCAAGTGTGCCTGGCGTGCGCCAAGTCTTAGGTACTCGGTCGTTCGCATTTGGTCGTTCTTACTCGTGGTCATTTGCTTTTGGTGCATTTCTGGCGTACACCACCTTCTTCTGGCGTGTGCCAGGTCTTCAGCATTGCTCTTCTTTGCCTTCGCGTCATTTCTCTCATCCATGCATCTGCTCATCTAGCTCAGTCATCATCCATTTCTTTGACTTTGCTCCTAAAAACCATAAAACATAATGAAAAATAAAATACACAACTAAAAACATAAAACAAAGAAAACTAAGACAAAGATAACTAAAAATAAAATAAAACAACCTAAAAAACTAAGAACGAACTAGAAAATGGACATAAGTAATGAGTGTTTTAAGCACTCATCACACCCCCACACTTGAATCTTAGCTTGTCCCCAAGCAAGACTCAAATGCGGACAAGAACAAAACAAAAATCACAAAAACAGACACAAACACAAAATGAGGTAAAGACTTGGCAAGACTTTATCAAAACTTAACTTCCCTAAAAAATATCAACTAATATTAAAATCTCATCATAAACCTAGTTAGTTCATTAATTACAAAGCACAAAACACTATGAACTAATAGGCACCTTCACACTCTATTGTTTAAACAAGTGTTGACTCTATGTAAAAGACACTAGAAGGTTAACTCTCGAGGATAATAAAGTGTATCACTCATATAATGTGTATAGTCAACTTCCTGTCACTTGCATACAGGTCAATATCTCAAAGCATCCTACGTCCTACTCAGCACTATCTAAAAGTCGCAATAATTGTCAATGATGGGGGCTTTTTCATCGGTTGTAATGGGGCTGAAGGTCAGGGTGAGGTAAAAATATATGGAAAGTGGCTAAACCACCTAATCCGAGGACTCAATACATGAACTAAGCAGTCACTCGTCTAATCTAAAACATCGTCACCAAGTATAAATAAATGTACACTCCCCAATATCCCAATTTACAAAGACCAAGAATCTCAAGTTTTACCTAGACTTATGCTTATTCAACTTCACATTCTTTTTCTTTCTTTTTCTCAATTTTTTTTACTTCTTTTTCTTTCTTTCTCTTTTTTTTACTTTTACATTCAACTTACTATACAAATTGCACATGTCTAGGCTAACTTGGCTTCTCGACTGGTCATATAACATAAAATAATCCCAACTATATACCCCAAGTCGATTTCAGATACCACTACTCCCAATACAATATATCCCCAACATACGTAACCTAAATGTCCTTGAATTAGATGGTCAAAGGTAGGGATAATGATAGATAATAGGTTCTGGTAACCGGTTTCCTCATCTAAGATCAATAAAAAGGTTTGGCTCAAAGGGTTTTATGCAAATGGTAATAAGAGATTTTAGCTCTAAGGCTCTAGGCTCAAATATCAAAGAATGCCCCATCATCTCACTAACTTCCACGCAACCTAGACTACGATATGTACTAGTAGGATGCCTCGATTAACTAACACTAGTATGCACCTCATGAAAAATAGAGACTGGTGTCTCTTTCGTCGGCTCAAGTCCTCACAAGGTTCACTCATAAACTCTTTAGTCTAGTCTACATAATGAAACTACTCGTTTAAACAACCAAGTATGAGGTTCCTACCAGTTCCTAGGCTTTGTGCTCGAATTAAATTCCTAACTAAGAATTTGATAAAATTCTAACACAAATTGAAAATTTTTTAGGGGGGTCAAATTTATGAAAATTTCATGCCAAGTCTTAACCTATACGTCCTAGACAAACTAAACATCCTAAAAAGAAAGATTCCTGGAAGGAACCCTCCCCCACACTTGAATGACACATTGTCCTCAAGGTGTCTAATACACGCAATCAAAAACACAAATATCACACAAATATTAAAAACAAACATGCAAGTAAGCAAAAAACAAAGATAAGCAAACAAACGAACTCAACAAAAATCTAACACATAAAAGGGCAAATCAATAAAGTAAAAAAATAAAATAAATAGAATAAGGAAGTAGGAGCTCCCTGTCAATCCCGTGATGGCAACTGTGGTGGAAAGAAAAATCCATTGCTGAATTCCTCGGCCCACTATCGCATCCACGCTATGTGTGCCCTCTACTCGGCCCTGAAGACGCACTGCTCCTCCATCTCAGCTCTTTGCTGCGCCTCCATGCGAGCAGTCGCTAATGTCAAATGCTGAAGCTGGACACTATATCCCTGAAGCTGGTTTCCGTAGCCTTGTAGCTACAACTACATTGTAGAAAACTGATCATAAAGATCTACCTACGGGCATGGAGACTGATGGCTGGTACCAGCCTCATCATGATGGTCCTCCTCTGGGTCCTGCTCTTGAGGAATCTGCTACTGTACTGGCAGTGGAAGGCCTAATCTGGTAAGGGTAGCTAGGACCGCTTGGTGCTCCTCCTACAGCTTGTATCACACTATCTCCTCGCCATCTCAAGTAATCATCCTCTTGATGAGCTTGCTGTAGTAGAGCTTGTCGATATCGAGATCCACCGGCTCCACGTATGTCCCTATGTACTCTAAAAATCTCACAGGAAAATAGTGATGTGCAATGCGAGAAATGATATGACCTAGGTATAGATGCCTAGGTTCCCTATTGCTAATCGAACGTGCAAAGCAGTCAACCACCATAGCATAAGTGCTAAACCTAATGTCATGGTGGAGGCAGTCGATGGCATATAGCTGAGATTTGAAAACCTTAGACTCTTCCCATTGACCAGAGAAGGTCAGAGTCATATATCGGTGGAGGATTCCTAAGTATGGTTCTCTAATTAGTGCATTAGGCGCCCTCCCCGACTCGTATCTAGCAAAACCACTGATCTTATTCCAAGCCTGGTGAGCTAAACTAGTTGGTTCGATATCTAAAGCTCCACCTCCAGTCTTAAGCTCGAAAAGGTCAATGAATTGAGCTTCATTCATGCTAAACACAGTATCAAATACTCGTGCACTGAATGAACTCCTATTCACCTCAACCTGCAACGTGCAGTAAAACTCTAATGCTAACTCCTGTCTAGCCAATATTGTCCTATCCTTGAAGTATCCCCATCCCATCTTATCAAATGCCTCATCCAACTCATCAGCTACCCCTAAAATTCTCATCTCATTCCAATTAATCTTAAAATGTCCTACAGTAGTGAGTCGAGAATATCTTTGGTACCTCTCTCCCTCCTAATCATTGAAGATTGCGAAGGGAGCATTGTAGCGGTGGCGAATGTCTCTGGGTCAATCTGATGAAGAATCCAATCCCGATGGTGTAGGAGTCTGCGAGCGCTTCCTTGTGTTCCTCTTGATGATCCAGCTTGATCCTTCAGCTCCTGACATTATGGGTCATGTTTTGGGAGTTGGGTATTATGTCACGGATGTTGGGTAGACTTGGGTTCGTGCTAGGTTTCTGTTTTGAGTGGAGAATTGGGAGAGATTGTGAATTGTGAGCAAAAATCGGCTGATGCTGAATTTATACTCTCCCATTCTGACCTACCTGGCGTACGCCAGACAGACCTAGCGTACGCCAGGTTTCTGTTTTCCATTTTTTGGCGCACGCCACCTTATACTGGCGTGCGCCAGGTAGAGCATTTTTGGTGAAAATAGATTTTGCCATTTACATTCTACCTATGCCAACTAACTAACAAACTCTTAAACTAACAAATTTGGATAACAACACATAAATGTACATCTAAACTAATTTTTTTTTGTTTTTCTATTATTATTTTATTATTATTATTATTTTTTTGGCTTTTATGTACGCTGCGTTCCTGGAAAGCTTGAAAACCAGACGCCCCATTCTGATGGGTCATTATCTCTTGATGGATTGTCGATTATCGCAACCTTTTTGGCCTAAAGCCTAGTAGGGTTACGACGTGATAGCATGGTCGCTCGATTGGCATGTAGTACTATATCTAATGCAATCACCATCAGAGATGTAATTTTGATATTCGTCGCTCACACAGTTCTTCAATCGCGTACCAAGACAAACTCCCTGGCCTCGCAACCTTGTCAGCTTTGAGCTGAACTAGGTCTTGATGTAACAGGACAGTTCGTTCGGTTTGCGACATGGTACTGTGTTTGCTACAAACACTGTCATGTATCAACTTGCCACATTTGTGGCAGAAATCTAATGTTGTCATTCTATTCTTATAGGCACTCTTTGAAGTTCCTCTGGAGTGCCTCAAGAAATTTTCCTTTCTCCGCTCAGTTTTTTAGGTTTCTTTTACCCTTCTCAAAATGATTAGGCAAATATCAATTAGAATTTTTCTCAAAATTAACATTCTAACTAAATACATATATTTAGCACAAAACATATTTACAAAACTAACGCTGACCTTGCAAAATGCACAACTCCTAGTGCGAGTACCGTGATAGACTACCTCTCCTAAGGACTCCTTGGGCTATAAGCCTAGTCAAGTCACCCTGTAGTACCACAGTATTCA